>JASAND010018182.1:0-58286 GCA_030248195.1 Trissonchulus latispiculum
TTTTTTTCTATTTTTATGCCAAAAACTCGCATTTTCAGCCATTGCTAATGCCGAAAAACTTGAAATCATTAAGTAATTTTAACATTAGACAGTGTTCTTAAACTCGAAAACTTTACTGCCAACATGTTTCTGACTCCAGAATAAGGTCAATATTGAGTCTAGAAGTCCATAAAACCGTTATAAACGTGTATTTCTCGCGATAATAAACACGTTAAGCCAAAAATTTGGACTTTTTGAAAAATTTTGCAAAAGTTGCCCTAAAAATGCACAATTTTTGGCCAATTTTCGGCGCGACTCCCCCCCCCCCCGTTGGGGGGGCCTGGGGCCCTCAAAAATTTTGGGGTGGGGGGGTTTGGAAAAATGGTTGGGGGGGGGTTAGCCCTCCCCCCCCCCACCCCCCCCAATTACACCTTTGGTCCAAACCAAGTGAAAAATGCAATATTTTTGAAAAATGTTTTTGCAATTTCTGACTTTGAAAACAATTTGAAAAATATATATCTATAAATAAATCATAAACAAACTATAGGCTATAAATCATCTATAAACAGCTAACGATGTTCATTTATGGCAATTAAAAGGTAATATACGCAATTATAAACCACAATCTGGCCTAATTTAAGCAAATTTTAGCCCAATTGCATCCTTGTTAAATTTGAGTGCTACTACACATACTGTACGCCCACATTTTGGCTTGGTCATTCTTTCGTCATTTTTATTTTGGCATCGTCAAAACTATTGTTCATTTCTGCAAACGACTGTATTTTTGACCAAAAAACCTAGGGGGGCCACCCAGGGTTTTTTGGTCGCCGAACTTTAGGCCAAATGGCCTCAACGACCCAAATTTTTTAGGCCATCACCCAAAAAATTTAGGCCATCAAATTTTGTTAATTTTTAGGTTGTGCGCTGTTGTACTTATTGTTAAAATTTCAGTTACATTAATTACATTAATCATGCGTTATATATCATAGGGGTCGCGGTAGCGACCCCTATAATATGAGTGAAAATGGTCGAATGACCGTGTAAAACAAGGCTGCGCAGAAGCTGCGCAGATTCCTGCGCAGATCCTGCGCAGATTATGCGCGCAAAAAATTGTACGTGTCGAGTTTAGTATGCTCCTGAAGTTTCATCCCCGTACCACTTTCCGTTAAAAAGTTATGCCAAAAATCGCTTACGAGAGTGATGTTTTTTTCCGGTTCTCCGCTTTGACGTTTGGTAAGGGGGTTTTGTAGCTTTAATAACAACAGATAGAAAAATTTTTGCCTATGAAAACCATATATATTCTTGGAGTACGCAGCAAAAATAAGCCGATAAGCTAGTTTTTATGCCTCCCAGAGCCGGAAAAAATTTTTGGTGGGGGGCCAAAATCGGCCAAAACGCTAAAATGACCAAAAAGTATGCTTCAATGTCACCTTAATAAGTCAGACTGGGCTATATATGGGGCAATACTGCCTATATGGCTGAATAGGACACATATCAGGGTCGTTCAATTGCTATATGATTTTCCGGCCCTGAGCGTAATTTTTGGGTACTGGCCTGCCAAAGTTGGTGAATTTTGGGTCCAACTTTGAACTTGGTTTTTTTTCGCTTATTTTGCGACCTGGAAGGCTCAAATCTTGCATACAAAGGTTTTTGCGGTCGGAGAATCGATTCCCGCTATTAATTTTGCTGCCCGACTGACCCAAGTTGCTGGGCTGGTTCCACTTTGCCGTCTGGAGGGTCATGTCGGCAACCGCTACCAGGAGGCCCATACTAGGCTCTACTTGGCCTCTCAAAACTTTCTGTATAGGGGTTTTCTGGTGCGCCCAGCTTATTTCCGGTGTCCGTTTTGCCGTCCGACTAATCCATCTTGCTGGGCTGGTTCCACTTTGCCGTCTGGAGGGTCATGTCGGCAACCGTTTCCTGGAGGTCCATACTAGGCTCTACTTAGCCTCTCAAAACTTTCTCTTTAGGGGTTTTCTGGTGCGCCCAGCTCATTTCCGGTGTCCGTTTTGCTGTACAACGCACCCATTTTGCTGGGCTGGCTCCACTTGGCCGTCTGAGCGGTCAGGTCGGTAAGGGGTCAGGTGGTCCAAAATAAAATTTTTCAAAAGTGGTCAAATTTGGTACCAACTGAAAGCCCTAAGTGAGCTGAGCAACTTTTATCATAGAACTGCATGCTCAAAGTGGCTGTAGAGTGCTGTGGTGGGGTGGGGTGTGGGGACATAAGCGATTTTGAGTCACATATGAAATTTTCCAAAAGTGTCAAAATAGTATCTGCTTGCGCGTGGTGTTCGGAAATATATATATTATGTTGGTTCTTTTTTGCGCATACATATGTAAAAGAATGGAAAACAAGAACCAAAAATGCTCCTTCGTCGCATGTAAAATACATATGAGTACTCTCAG
The DNA here is from genome assembly GCA_030248195.1 of Trissonchulus latispiculum. Taxonomy (NCBI): domain Eukaryota; kingdom Metazoa; phylum Nematoda; class Enoplea; order Enoplida; family Ironidae; genus Trissonchulus; species Trissonchulus latispiculum. Next base: position 2,386 of record JASAND010018182.1, read on the forward strand.
GCAGGTTGTACAAACACGGAAACTAGCCTGTAAAATGCATATGAGTGGCGTCAGTAGCGTAGGTACAAAAAATTTTCAGGGGGGGGGCGGTTTTGTCCGAGGACTTTTGAGGGGGGGGGGGGTAAAATTTTCTCGTTTTGCGTAAAATGCACAATGCGTATTATATATACTGCAAGTTGTCCTTTAATTCAAGTCTTCTATGGTACATTACATGGTTTCGACTTGTTACAACTGACAGCGAAATCCTAGGTCCCAAACGGGGGGTCTGGGGGGGCGGAGCCCCCCAGAAGTTGAGAAAATTTTTTAAAATTTCGCCATTAAACGCTACTGAAACATTTACTCTTTATAAATGATTTATCAATTGATTAACAAACAACATTTTGTACCTTTATTTGCTATTTTCTACGTTTACTGTCTTGTCCGAAAACCGCAACTATTAGAATGCTCCCATTAAAGAACTGCGTATTCTGATCATATCAACCAGTTAGGTATGTCAAGGCTGATAATGTTGGGAATAACGCTAATAACAGTAAAACTGCAAAGCAACTTATATAAATAAACATTTGTTAGTATGTTTAATGAAAAATAATATTTTTGATAATCGAAATAACCAAAATTCGCGCCGGAGGCGCGAAAATTTTTTTAATGGTGTAGAAAATGCATCAATATTGAGCTAATTTAAGCATTGATGTATAATTTGTGTATGTTTCTAATAAAATTGAACGCCCGCGCTCCGCGCGGGCGTAAAATTTTTCTTTTGCGCAATTTTTTCAGGGGGGCAAAGCCATTATTTCGGGGAGGGCGGCCGCCCCCCCGCCCCCCCGTATCTACGCTAGTGAGTGGCGTTGAGGTTATAAATTAAGGAAAACAAGTTGCAACGGCTTAACATATGAGCCTGTCCTACAACGAGGCTCATATTGGCGTCACAGTGCAGTCTTCTTAAAGATCATTAGGCCATCATATTAAAGAAAAAACGAATGAATAGAAATAATATGTTAACATTGTGGCCTGAAAGAAATGGACTGAACGAAGTGAACTGCGACACCTCAAGTTGAACTGTACATGCAAGCTGATGTTTCCCGAAACACCATGGCACCTACTATTTCCGGAAGCACTATAGTACACCTACTGTATTCTCGGAACACTACGTATGACACACTACTCTCACATACGTAATGCTTTCCCCACTTGGCTCTGAGTCAGAGCGCAGAGTGGCATGCCGTATGTGTAAAGATGTGTAAAGGACAATTTTGTAATGAAAAGCTTTACGTGCTAATTATGAAGGTCAAATATCGACAAATTATATTATGAGTTATGACATACGCCAATATGAGCCTCGTTGTAGGACAGGCTCATATGTTAAGCCGTTGCAACTTGTTTTCCTTAATTTATAACCTCAACGCCACTCATATGCATTTTACAGGCTAGTTTCCGTGTTTGTACAACCTGCCTGAGAGTACTCATATGTATTTTACATGCGACGAAGGAGCATTTTTGGTTCTTGTATATTCAAAAATCGTGATAAAACTTAAATGACCATAAAAACGCCATTCTCTCTGATTATCACACCAGAAAAACTACGTTTTTACCTTAAAATGGCAAAAACAGAACCTCGTTAGCATAGAAATAATATATAGTAGACGACAATATTAATGAATTAATAAATTTTTAATGAAAATTAAATCAGGTACGAGCATACGAGATTAGAAAACCAAAGAAAGAAGAAGATTAAACTAATAGAATTAAAATGAAACTAAAGTTCTGAAATAGTATTTCTTTGATGAAATCCCTGACCCCCTTAACCCCCACTAAAAAAATGCGAATATATATATAACCCTGATCATTCATTCATTCATACATTCATTAATTCAGAACTTGTTGCTTATTCGTATATATATATATTTCTTTCTAATACATCGCTGCTAAGGAAAGGGTTCGTGCTGGATCTGCTGTTGGACGCAGAAGCGGAATGTGATGCAGCGGATCAGAGCCAACGGCAGGACTTGGTCGACAATTCGGGCGACCCTGGGCCACCCACCTCGACTGCCTCTGCCGTTGGGTCCAGTCCTGATCCTGTTGATGTAAAATCTCAATCTGTTCGAGACCTGGATTCTCCAAAATCCTCTTCAATAGCTGTCTCCGATAGAGGTGCGTATATATAATGTGAGTAACAGACAAATACGCAGAGCTTGACTTTGGATTTTGCAGGAAGATTTAGGCTGTTGATCTTTCAGTGTTGTGTTGTTATATATATACAGTATATACCCTGCACTCAAATGGTGACAATTGGCTAAAACTGAAATTCGCGAACTTTGACAGATTGATACGTAGCAATTTTCGTCAACTTCGGCGATTTCCGTCGACTTCGCTAACTTACAATTATCGCCAACTGTCACCAATTGGGTGCAGGGTACTGTATGGATTTTGACAAAGTGAAGCAAAAACTATAAATGGTCATATGTCACTAACCAGTCATCTGACTTCAATAATTTAAACAGTTCCTTAACCAGTAGAGTCTCCTCCTTGTTTTGAGTGATTTTACCGCGACGTTGGGGGCGTCACTCGCGGCCATCCGCGCGCGCCTTCGGCACGTGTCTTGTTGGCACATGTTGACGTGTATATATATATACTACTTCCAGGTATGTTGGTGCCCATTTTGGTTTCTTACAGTACCCTACACTCAAATGGTGACAGTTGGCGAAAACTCAAATTCGCGAACTTTGGCATATTGATAGCGATTTTCGTCAGCTTCGGCGATTTCCGTCAACTTCGCGAACTTCTAATTATTGATAACTGTCACCATTTGGGTGCAGGGTACGTACTGTACATGTAGAACTTCGTTTATGATAAATATATATATCTCATAATGTTTGCAATATCTGTTTTTATCCTACCTGAATTTTTTTGTTTTAGATTCTGATGAAAGTGAATTTTTCGATATCACAAAAACTATTGTGGATCCTTCGGGTAAAAGTTAAAGTACAATGTACTGGGTTTCCTCTAGGCGAAAAAAGTGGGGGGAAAGTGGGGGGAGCCCCCCTCCCCCCAGTAGGGAATACCAAAAGTAGGGGGGAATCCAAAGTGACCTAAAAATGCCAAAAATGCAGGAAAAATAGCCTGTTTTCTACATATACTGCTATTACTATGCTTAAAAGTGCTCAAAAATCAAGTTTGAGTACCAAAATAGACCATTTTTGACCAAAAAATTCCGGCGAAGAAGCCAAATTTTTGGAAATTTTGACCAAACATGCTTAAAATTTGGCATTTTCTGGGCACCCTATAGTGAGTGGGGAGGGGAAGCCCAAAAAAGTGGGGGGGGGAGGAAAGGGGTCGAGTGGGGGGAACCCGGAAAGTGGGGGAGGCGCCCCCCCCACTAAAGAAAACCCAGAGTACAGGCACATATGTGTATAATATACGTATACGTACGGGAATATAGAGGGATTTGGAAGATTGACTTACACTCGCGTAGAAACTCGAAGGGCCTTGAAACATTTTCTTAACACAGTAATTCTTATTCTCTTCCCTTCACACTATTCGGCTAGACGCGTTCCAGTCCAGTCTAGCCAGCCCAGACGTTATGTTATGTGTGTTTGCGTTCTTATGAGCAATGTAGACCCAGGATGTCTGATTTCAGACTCTCCAGATGAAGGCTCTGACGTTGAGTGGGAAGTGGACTCCCCGGGTCCTCCGCGTCGGGGCGAGGATGATGTCATTGACCTAAATGATTATATTTTCTTGGGAGAAGACAGAGATGCCGATAACGAAGTAAACTGACATGTTTCAAATGGTGAAAAGTGGGTTAGAATGGGTCGGAGGGAGGGACATGGTGGATGTTTCGACAACACAGTTGGCAAGCCGCCAGCCGGGCATGCATCCTGTCGAAATTTATGCGGAAACGTGATGCAAACAAGTTGTGACTTGTGACGACTCCAAAAAGGTTTAGCCTTTCATGGTCGATGTTTCAATTCTATCTCTCCGTGTATGTGGTGCATAGGGATGACCTTAAGGCTGATCTAGTATGAGACTGTCTGTTGCCGGGATTAAGCGGAAAGCAGTTTCATAGCATTTTTATTTCTTGTAACATTTTGGAAATAATTTTTGCGAAAATCCTTTTGAACGTTGCTCATACGTACTTGCTGAATTAATGTTACCTTCGTTGCGATGTATTACCCACTCTCCAGATAGAATAGAAATCGCCGTTTTCAGACTTTACTTTCAAATTCTGTAAATTGCTAAAAATTAAGAAAAGTTTATAATATTTCCTTTCTGGAATTGACTTTACTGGAGTGGATCGGGGTGGTGCAAATTGGGCAGGAATACCCCACACAACCATCTCTACATTTGTGACACATCTTGTTAGTTAAGCTTTCAGGGTTGTGCCAGAAAATGAAACTAAACCGGAGGACTTGCTCAGATTTCTTTCAGAATTTTTGATTTCTTTGGAAATGTATATAATATCTAACATCCAGCAAGAGGAACTGTTATGGTCCATTTGCGTACACATCTATTCTTTTTATTCTGTATTTCTTGACTAAATGAAACTCGACCTTGTCATTACATATGGACTTGACTATTGACCCAGACGATTTCCGTCCTTGAAAGCCGCCGATCCGTTGACATATCTTCTCCTGGTACCAATCCCGTAGACCAAGCTTCCGAACGTCATCTAGAGCTACATCAGACCATGTTTTCCTCGGTCTTCTGAGTCTTCTCACCGCCCGGGGTCATCTGAGGTCCCTCCAAATTACCCTTTTAGTGGTCCTGCTGTCAGCCTGTCTGCACACTTGACCAAAACACCGCAGCCTCGACTTTGCTAAACTGTCCCAGTTATGGGGAAGACCACACGCATTTTCTCAGAGTCACAACGGGGACATGGTCTCTCAGCGATACCCCCCATAATCCGTCGCAGGCAGTTGTTTTGGAAGACTTCTAAGCGAGCTGTTTCCATCGCTCGAGAAGTCCAAGATTCTCAGCCATATAGGCGAACTGATAGCACAGAAGATCGAAAAGGATTCAGCCTAACATGTAGCTCTAGATCGTGCTTACTCTTTATGTTCGACAATTAAGCTAAGGAAGCGCTTGCCAGCCTGATTCGGTTTGTGATTTCTTCGTTTAGTAGCCCATACTGCGAAAAAGTGCAGCTCAAGTATTTGAAGTGAGTTGCTTGCTACTTTAAGCTGCCTACCGCCTACCTAGCAGTTTGGGTCATTAGTACCATCAGAAAAGTATCGTTTTCGAGATCTACTCTCAAGGCCCAGGGTCATACATACTTCAGCAAAGTAACTTACAATCTGATTCTGTAGCGTAGATACAAAATATTTTCAGGGGGGGTTTGGACCGAAGTCTGGGGGGGGGGGGTATTGATTTTTAGGCCAAAATTGTATAAATACTTACCCAAAACAAAAAGGGGGGGGGGGGGGGCGAGTATGGACACATTGAATTGTTGCATTGTATATTATCAATTCCCAACCAAATATGTAGTAAGCTATTATATATATATATATATATATATATGCATATATATGTATATATATCTTCGATCGTACGAAACTCAGCGGGACTCACCAAAAGTGAACAGGGTATTCCACAGCACACACAGACCACCTTAAAGGGGAAGGGTACCAGGCGAAGCAAAGTAAAGTAAAGCAAACTATAATAGTACATAATTAATTTATCAAATAATTCGCACCGAAGGCGCGAAAAATTTTCAATGAAGTATAAATGCACTAATTTTTAGGACACTACTACAATTTTTTGGTGTTCATGATAAATTAAACCCGGCATCCACGGCTTAAAAGAAAGGGCGGGTCGCTAAAAAATGACTACTTTTGGGTGTTTTTTACGCTAAAATTGCCAAAAATCGCTAAAAAATGACTACTTTTGGGTGTTTTTTACGCTAAAATAGCGAAAATTTCGTTAAAATTCTGGCGAAGCCGGAAACTTATTGAAAATTTAGGGTAGAAATGGGGAGATCTGGCAATTTTTTGGGTTATGGGGGGGAGGTTGCCGAGTGGGGCCCCCCAGTAAAAATAAGCCAGCTAGTGGTCTGATTTATGTCAGCTGAGGATGTTGCAACAAGGGCGGCATCACATCACCGGCGTACAATAGATGGTATCCATGAATGATTCTTCGCTCTTGCGCTTTATGCCATTTGGGAAAATTGACCTCCATGTGTGAAACTTATGGAGGCGCCTACGTTTGAATGTAGGAGAAGGCGTAGGCTACATCGATATAGCAGTTGAAAAGAAATGGGGCTAAAGTACATCCCTGGCGAGCGCCAGTCCGTATTCGGAACCATTCTGAGAGTTCCCCATAGATTTTCACAGCACAGTCGGTATCCTTATGAAGAACTTGTATGAGGAGCCGGTTCAGTTTGCCTAGTTATGCCAAAGAACATCAGGATTTTCCACAGAGTTACTCGGTCAACACTTTCATTCGCCTTCTTATGCTCCACAAATGCTGTACAGACAGGGATTGTCTTCCTCCAGTGTTTCTCTATGACCCATCCCAGGACGAACAGCTGGTCGGCGGTGCTGCGACCTTTCCGGAAAGCGCGCTGAGGTTCTCATTAGGGATCGGAGGAGGTGAGATGCCCCGGCCAGAGCGGAGGGGCCGGGGGGGGGAGGGGGGGTAGATATATGTACTTTTTTTAAAGATGATATCATTTCGGTTTTGGCAGTGTTGGGGTGTGGCTTCCGGCCCGAGCTGATGAATTTGATTTTTTATTTGTATGTTGCGTATGATGCTCGTATTGGGTGATTGGTTGATTCTGTTTTTTTGGCTTTTTGCGTAGGTCGTGGTCGGCCTGAAGTCCGGGCCTGAAGGTTTATAGTTTCGGTCGGGTTAGGTCGTTACCAATAATAAGAAGTAGTATTGGTTGTTGGTTTCGTTTAATATTATTGTATGGTTTAGTTTCAGTTGGATCTGGGACGGGAGAGAGTTCGTATCTGTCGTGAGGGGGGATGAGTTCATGTTTTGTGTTTTGGTGTTTGGTTTTTTGTTTTTATCTTTCATTTAAATCTTTATATGTTTTATTTTTTTATTTAGTCGTATTGTCGAGGTGTAGTGGGGAGTAAGAGGGAGGCAGGGAGAGGGGGAATGGTGGGTGAGAGGGAGATAGTCACTTTAGTAGGTTATTTTTCTGCTTTTTCTTTATTTTTAAGTTATATTGGTGTATGGTTGAAATTGTGTGTAGGCAAGGGAAAGAGGAGTGAGTGGATGGGGGAGGGAGGAGGGGAGAGGAGAAATAGATAAAGGGTTCTGATAGCCTGGCCTCAATTGTTTGCCGAATTCTGCGTAGTAGAAACAAGGCAAATATTTTCCTGGCTTTGAAAAATCCTTCCAACGCTTATTCAGATCGTACTGCTATTCCACATATATAATTTCTATTTTATTTTTATTTGTTTTTGTTTAGGCAGAGGATGATTTGGACAGTCTTACGGGAGAACAGAACCCACTGGCGGAACTCTTACCGGCGAAATATCGTCATGTTAATGTTCGAAGTCTCTTTCCTGACTTTAGACATAACGAGGTGCATCGCACAGAGATACTCTCGTTACTTCTTTCATTTTTGTGAATAATCAAATTAGGTTTAACATCCTGTACCGCCCACGTCAAGAAAATGAAGTAAACGCTGGCCAGCAGGCGGATCCACGAAGGATACAAGGCATTAATCATAAAGAAATAATGAAAAACGCCTGCCTGCAGTCACTAAGGCCGTAGCCATAGTCTGAACAGGAGAGAGAGAGCCAAGGGGGGGTCAGTTTTTGGGTCATTTTTCTACTTCCTCAGATCTCGCTGATTTTCACATATTTTATTGTCCAAATGGTGTATTTTAACGAGTTTTTAAAACTACAGTCGTAAGTCTTAGGGTTGTCGAGTAATTACACCTCAAGGTTGAGATGTTAAACATAGGAAATTTGAAATGTTGTCATTTTTTCGCGTGCGCCAAAAAATCTTCCTACAAGCGTTGATAAATCTGGACAAATTATATATACATTAAAATAACGTTAAAATGTTAAACTGCGGTACCCTAGAATTAGAATTTTGATTTAGGCCTATAAAATATTTTAATTAATTTTTGAAGGATTAAAATTTAACACGACTTGAGCATCAAATCAAATTTTAATCATTTAAAAATTAATTAAAAAATTTGAAAGGCCTAAATTAAAATTCTAGTTCCAGGGTACCGCAGTTTAACATTTTAGCGTTATTTTAATGTATAATTTGTCCAGATTCATCAACGTTTGTCGAGAGATTTTTTGGCGCACGCGAAAAAATGACAACTTTTCAAATTTCCTATGTTTAACACATGAAATCTCAACTTTGCGGTAGAATTACTCGACAACCGTAAGACTTACGACTTTAATTTTAAAAACTCGTTAAAATATACCGTTTGGACAATAAAATATGTAAAAAATCAGCGAGATTGGAGAAAGTCGAAAATATGGCCCCAAAATGGACCCCCCAAAATGGATCCCCTTAATACGTGAAATTATGGCAGTAAACACTAGCACCTTACAACTTTCTGTTGGTCAGGCTTTCTGCTGTCTTTTCGTGTCCTGAAAAGATAGGTTTGTGTTTTGTTAAATTTGCAGTCGTTTAACTGGGTTTGGTGGTTAGTTTTGCAGTCCGTTCTTGCCATTTAGTCACTCATTTAGTTCTTATCGTCATCAGGGTATTTTTTGAATTTTTCCGGGGACGAATATCCCGGGGGAAAGAAAATTATGGTGGCGGGGCAGAGGTTTTGCAAAACTGGGTCAAAAATTGGTAGTATGTTAGGCGTATCACACCGGCAAACGGCACCGAGAAACGCTAAAAAGTGCACTTGCACTAAAAATCTTGCACCCCCAGGGGCGCAGGTCGGAAGACCCTTCAGAGTATTTTAGGGTTTTTCGTACAAAAAGTTCCTCAATTCCGGGGAAATTACTTTCAGCGGTTGCCGGACCCCTCCCTCCAGATGTTCCCTCCCCCCCCCCCCCTGGGGGGACCCCCCAAGTGACCCCGGAAAAAAAGTCCGAAAATTTTGTAGCCACGAAATAGAACGCAGCGATCGAAGCTGGGCTCTCATATGGCTCATGTGGCATGACCCAAGGGTGGACTACTGCATAGGCTATATTAGATGTCGGCCGGTTACCTGTGGCTCCCTGGCCAGGGGTCGAAATTTAGTGTGTAAAATGGGGAGTCTGGGCCGATGGTGGAGCCCTACACATAAGACCTGCTGGGCTGAAGTTTTGTATTCGAATAGGAACCCCTATATGGTGAATCTAAATGGCCCATTAGTTTCGCTCTATGACCTATCCATGGGGCTGGGGGCAACCCTGATGGAGGTGGGCCCCAACCGTGTTGCAAGTCCAACTTTAGCCTCTACTGTAGAAAGATCCACTGCAGGTAGAGCTTTCATATTTGGCGTGTGGGGTGGGCTAGGGGACCACTACAACATAGGCTATAGTAGGTACCGGTCGGACCCCTGTGGCGCCCTGGCCAGGGGTCCGGATCGTGGACCTGTCCCAAATTGGCCAAAAATCGATTTTTCCAAAAGTGGTCAAGTTTGATATCAAATAAAAGCCCTTGATGAGGCGAACATTTTTGTCATTGGCGGACCCCTCCAAAGTGGACCCAGCGGCCTGTGGCGTCCTGGTCAGGGGTCCGGACCGGTCAAAAATGGCCAAAAATCGATTTTTCCAAAAGTGGTCATATTTGGTATCAAATGAAAGCCCTTTTTGAGGAGAACAATTTTTGTCATTGGAGGACCCCTGTAAAGTGGACCCAGCGGCCTGTGGCGCCGTGACCAGGGTCCGGGCCGGTCCAAAATGGTGCAAAATCGATTTTTCTAAAAGTGGCCATGTTTGGTATCAGATGAAAGCCCTTGGTGAGGCAAACATTTTTTGTCATTGGAGGACCCCTGTAAAGTGGACCCAGCGGCCTGTGGCGCCTTGCCATAGTCCGGACCGGTCCAAAATAGATTTTTTGAAAAGTTTTCAAGTTTGGTATCAAATGAAAGCCCTTGATCAGACGAACATTTTGGTCATTGGAGGACCCCTCCAAAGTAGACCCACCGGCCTGTGTGCCCTGGCAAGGGGTCCTACCTAATTGGTCAAAAATCAAAATTTCCAACAGTTGTCAAATTTGGTTTTAAATGAAAGCCCTAAATGAGCTGAACAACTTTTGTCATGTAACTGCATATCCAAGGTGACTGTCCGGGTTGGCTTTTAAAATAGCCTTCCTGCCTAAGATAACGCACCGTGTAAAAAGTTCTGAAAAGGCAATGAGCAGTGGCCTTCCAGCCTAAGATGACGCACCGTATATAAAGTTCTGAGGAGGCCATGAACAGTGGCCTTCCAGCCTAAGATAACGCACCGTGTATAAAGTTCTGAAAAGGCTATTAACAGGCATTTTTCCGCTTCAGCAAATACATTCAGTTAAACTAGAACGTTTTCTTCCAGCCTGTTTACGGTAGCTAGGTTTGCTTACATTGTGTCTGTACATAACTTCTGTGACATGATTTTGATTTTCTCTGCAGCGGAAAAATAAGCGAAACTAGGGGGGGGGAATGCCCTCGACGGGCAACCAACTTGGTAGAATAGGGAAAGACTTGAATCTTAAATACACGGTGCATGGTTATACAACTGAGATTCTGCTGAAGCGGAAAAATGCAGTTTCTCAGCGACTAAAATGGCAGAAACCAGCTTTGTCCGCCGAATAGGGAATCTACTCGGCGACTAAAATGAAATTAACCAGCTTTGTGCGCCGAATAGGGAATCTACTCGGCGACTAAAATGAAAGAAACCAGCTTTGTGCGCCGAATAGGGAATCTACTCGGCGACTAAAATGAAAGAAACCAGCTTTGTGCGCCGAATAGGGAATCTACTCGGCGACTAAAATGAAAGAAACCAGCTATCCAAGGGTCCCCCCGGGTTCTGGCTTTCCTCCGGGATGTGGGGCGGATCTGATCCGTCCTAACCACATTGGGTCCCCCCAAGCTGGTCCAGGAACAGGAAGAAGAAGAAAGAAACCAGCTTTGTCGCCGAATAGGGAATTCCCTCCTTCCGCTCTATTCGCGCGAACTATCGTCTTTCGGGAGGAAATATATAGGTAATTATTCTGTTGGGAACGCCAACGTAAGCATTGCGCTCAATATGACATTTCACGTGCCGGTTGCGTGGTGACTAGGGGCAAGGTTTTTTTTTAGTCCATAGCTTAGGCCATGGCCTAAATTTATGAGTCGATGGCCTAAAGAATTTTGGCCGTTGAGGCCAATTGGCCTAAATTTTTTACCGAAAACCCAGTTAAATTTTATTGATTTTTAAGTAAAAACAACAACTTTCTAAAAATTTTTCGCGCCTTCGGCGCGAATTTATACATTTTCCCTTATATTTCTGGGCTACGCGAGCCACCAGGTAGTTAAATTGTCTATTTGCACTTATAAATACACATTCAAGTTATAATTTCATTTACTATTATAAGGATTTCATCGAAGAAATTCTATTTTAGTATGTAGTTTAACTTTATTTCTATTACATAGTTTAATTTTTTCTTTCTTTGGTTCATACTTGTATGCTTCTACCTGTTTTAATTTTCAATAAAAATTCATTAATTTATTAATACGGTCGTGCACTATTATTTCTATGCTAACAAGGTTCTGTTTTTGCCATTTTAAGGTAAAAACGTAGTTTTTCTAGTGTGTTATACAGTGACGATGGCGATTTTTGTTGTTAAACAGCGATTTTTGAATATATAACGAGTGAATACTTGATAACTGTAATTTTAACAATGCGTACAATAACGCACAACCTAAAAATTAACAAAATTTGGATGGCCTAAATTTTTTGGCTGATGGCCTAAAAAATTTGAGTCGTTGAGGCCATTTGGCCTAAAGTTCGGCGACCAAAAAAAACCCTGACTAGGGGTGGCGCTGGATTAATTTCTTTTTGAGCTACCTGATCCGTAAAGATTTTACGCATACAACCGCTAGCAGAACCAACAGAAAGCAACAATAAGTATATACAAGTAGGAAAAATGCTCCTTGCAGTCGCATGAAAAAGTTAATATGAGCTATGATGGTCAACATTTAAATATGTCAAGGACAAGACTTAAAATGTTTAATATGAGCCAGCATCTAAATAAGTAGAGGACAAGATGTAAACGGCTAACATGAGCCGCTACGTTTCTCTTGGGCTCATATTGACGCTCGTTCTACGCTACTTTTCGTCGACAAAGTATATCCAGCTCCTAAATTACAATTCCTATCTGCATGATACCTAAGCCTCCTACAGCTTGCACGCCTTATTGCAAAGTCCAAATAAGGAAACACTGTGATCTTAGAGCAAAAATGAAAAACTGTATTAAAAGAACAGGCCTTGAGACGCCAATCTCCCCGTGGGAGCGCAGATTGTTTACAGTCCAGCCAAAATTGCGACACTAATTCACTGCTAACCTATCCGTAATCAAAAAAGCAAGATGTTGGTTAGATTAGAATATTATACATATATATGTATATATATATATATACGTTATGGTGGTTCAGCAGTCAGCCAGCACATATTCAGGGCAGTCCTATCCCTCAGCAGCAGACTTTGGAACCCAATTATAAACCTAAATAAACCTTAAATAAATAAAACTAAATCTCAACGATGTTAAGTCTAGGTATGTAAACCGATAAGATTGAAACCGCTGCGTAGTTTCCTGTGATCACCATGACTCGCGTCAATATGAGCCCAAGAGAAACGTAGCGGCTCATGTTAGCCGTTTACATCTTGTCCTCTACTTATTTAGATGCTGGCTCATATTAAACATTTTAAGTCTTGTCCTTGACATATTTAAATGTTGACCGTCATAGCTCATATTAACTTTTTCATGCGACTGCAAGGAGCATTTTTCCTACTTGTCCTCTGTCTAGTTTTTGGGAACGCTGCCATAACTGTGGCAGCAGTAATCAGAAATCCCACCAGTGAATTTCCCATGCCCAATAAGATTTGCATGCAAAATATCAGCCTTCCAGCTATCTGCTTGAACCAGGAACTGTTTCAACTTTGTTCAATAACCTCCAGCTATGTAATGAAACGATCTTGGGCGCATTCATTTTAGGGGTTGACAATTTTTCGCGTTTCACGCTTGACAACACACGATGGGACCCCTCCCAAACGGATGGGATGGGACCCCTCCCGATGGAACCACTTACTGGGTGGTATATATATTGACAAAAGCTGATCGCCTCGCGAAGGGCTTTCATTTGATACCAAACTTGACCACTTTTGAAAAATTTCATTTTTGACCGAAAATCGCCTAAGTCCCCACCCCACCCCACCACAGCACTCCACAGCCACTTTGACCATGCAGTTCTATGACAAACGTTGCTCAGCTCGCTTAGGGCTTTCATTTGGCACCAAATTTGACCACTTTTGAAAAATTTCATTTTTGACCGAAAATCGCCTAAGTCCCCACCCCACCCCACCACAGCACTCCACAGCCACTTTGCGCATGCAGTTCTATGACAAAAGTTGCTCAGCTCGCTTAGCGCTTTCAGTTGATACCAAATCTGACCACTTTTGAAAATTTTCATTTTTTACCCCATGACCTCCCACCGACCTGACCCTCCAGATGGCAAAGTGGAACCAGCACAGCAAGATGGGTGGATCGGATCAGACGGCAAAACGGACACCGGGAAGAAAACCCCTATAGACAATGTTTTGAGAGGCTATGTACAGTCCTATATGGTGTTCCCGGAAGTCGATACCGACCGGACCCTCCAGACGGCCACTTTTTGTGGGTGGCATAATGACAAAAGTTGATCGCCTCGCCAATGGCTTTCATTTGATACCAAACTTGACCACTTTTGAAGACTTTCATTTTTGACCCACACCGGACCCACTGTGGGCGGGGCACCCACCCACAGGTCGGTGGGGCCACTTTTTGTGGGTGACATAATGACAAAAGTTGATCGCCTCGCCAAGGGCTTTCATTTGATACCAAACTTGACCACTTTTGAAGACTTTCATTTTTGACCCACACCGGACCCACCGTGGGTGGGGCACCCACCCACTTGGTGGGGCCACTTTTTGTGGGTGACATAATGACAAAAGTTGATCGCCTCGCCAAGGGCTTTCATTTGATACCAAACTTGACCACTTTTGAAGACTTTCATTTTTGACCCACACCGGACCCACCGTGGGTGGGGCACCCACCCACAGGTCGGTGGGGCCACGTTTTGTGGGTGGTATAATGACAAAAGTTGATCGCCTCGCCAAGGGCTTTCATTTGATACCAAACTTGACCACTTTTGAACACTTTCATTTTTGACCCACACCGGACCCACTGTGGGTGGGGCACCCACCCACAGGTCGGTGGGGCCACTTTTTGTGGGTGGCATAATGACAAAAGTTGATCGCCTCGCCAATGGCTTTCATTTGATACCAAACTTGACCACTTTTGAAGACTTTCATTTTTGACCCACACCGGACCCACTGTGGGTGGGGCACCCACCCACAGGTCGGTGGGGCCACTTTTTGTGGGTGGCATAATGACAAAAGTTGATCGCCTCGCCAAGGGCTTTCATTTGATACCAAACTTGACCACTTTTGAAGACTTTCATTTTTGACCCACACCGGACCCACTGTGGGTGGAGCACCCACCCACAGGTCGGTGGGGCCACTTTTTGTGGGTGGCATAAGGACAAAAGTTGATCGCCTCGCCAAGGGCTTTCATTTGATACCAAACTTGACCACTTTTGAAGACTTTCATTTTTGACCCACACCGGACCCACGGTGGGTGGGGCACCCACCCACAGGTCGGTGGGGCCACTTTTTGTGGGTGGCATAATGACAAAAGTTGATCGGCTCGCCAAGGACTTTCATTTGATACCAAACATGACCACTTTTGAAGACTTTCATTTTTGAGCCACACCAGACCCACTGTGGGTGGGCGCTGTGGGTCAGGGGTCACATCCGTCGGTTTCGGCAGTATGCCCATCGTGTTCAGCGACCCCGATTTACTATATATGGGTCCCACCCCAGTGCCGAAAAACGCTGTTTTTGGCCGTTTTTCGACTATTTTCAAATTTTCGGACTTAGAAATTTTTCAGCTTGAAGGTGTCCAAAAACGCTATTTTTTCCATTTTTGACCATCTATAAAAATCGAACCAGATCGAAATTCGGAAAAAAACATAAACTTGCTAAATGCCATTGCCTAGATAATCAAAAAATAGTATAGAAAAATTTTTCCTATGGGCCGTTCGAAAAATCGAGTTAACACAAAAATGGAAAAAATCATGCTGAATACAGAGAAAAAAAAACCCCACTTTCAAACCCGTATGAGAAAGTCGATTTTTTCAAAGTTCATTTTTTCCGGGCAAGTTTGGTATCATTCGAAAGCTCTTGGCCTGGAGATTTCAAAAATGTAAATATTAGCTCTTAATTCCTTCCCGTTAATTAGTTATGCCTAATTAGCACTTTTCAAAATCCGCAAAGTGCCTTTATAGCTCATATTATGGGGGGGCTCTCCGAGCGCCCCCATGATACAGTTTAAATAATTTGTGCTCCTTGTACTAAAACATGTGCAATCAATTCATTTATACTAAGTATATAATGTTTGATTGTATCAATTCTCGACAAGATCAGAACGGAACACACCTATATACATATATATATTAGGGGGAGCGCGTTAGCGCTCCCCCTTGAATAGGGAAAATTTGACGCAATGTGTATAATCTGGACATTGTTTGGCCTGTGGCCAGCGGAGAAGTGGACCGATCGGGCTGAAACTTGGTGTGTGAAGAGCCTGTGGGCAGGGGTACATGCTGTGAAAATTTCAGCCGGATCGGCCGGGTGGATCTTGAGATATGAAAATAGGCCCCCCGCGCGGGTCGCGTTTCTCCTTTTTTTTCCCCCAGGGGTGCAGGTCGGAAGACCCTTCAGCACCCTACTATTTTAGGTTTTTTTTTGTACAAAAAGTTCCTCAATTCCGGGGAAATTACTTTCTGCGGTTCCCGGACCCCCCCAGATGGCCCCACCCCCCGGTGGGGACCCCCAAAATGACCCCCGAAAAAAAACTAAGTCCGAAAATCTATTAGCTTCGAAATAGAACGGAGCGAGCGAAGCCGGGCTCTCATGTTGTGCATGTAGGAAGGTACTAACGTGAATATGAACATAGGCTATATAGGATGTCGGTCGGTGCCCTGTGGCGCCATGGCCAGGGGTTGAAAGTTAACGTGTAAAAGGGGGTCTGGGCCTACGGAGTAGGCAGCCCTATACATAAGAGCTGCTGGGCTGAGGTTTCGTATTCGAATAGGAACCCCTATATGGTGAATCTAAATGGCCCATTAGTTTCGCTCTAGGACCTATCCATGTGGCTGGGGGGCACCCTGATGGTGGTGGGCCCTACCGTGTCGCAACTCCAACTTTAACCTCTTCTACAGAAATATCTACTGTGAGCAGGTCTCTCTTATTTGGGGTTTGGGGTGGGGTGCGGGAGCACTACAGCATAGGCTATAGTAGGTTTCGCCCGGGCCCCTGTGGCGCCCTGGCCAGGGGTCCGGACCGGGGACCGGGTCCAAAATGGCCAAAAATCGATTTTTCCAAAAGTGGCCAAGTCTGGTATCAAATGAAAGCCCTTGGTGAGGCGAACATTTTTTGTCATTGGAGGACCCCTCCAAAGTGGATCCAGCGGCCTGTGGCGCCCGGACCAGGGTCCGGACCGGTCCAAAATGGCCAAAAATCGATTTTTCCAAAAGTGGCCAAGTCTGGTATCAAATGAAAGCCCTTGGTGATGCGCACATTTTTTTGTCATTGGAGGACCCCTCCAAAGTGGATCCAGCGGCCTGTGGCGCCCGGACCAGGGTCCGGACCGGTCCAAAATGGCCAAAAATCGATTTTTCCAAAAGTGGCCAAGTCTGGTATCAAATGAAAGCCCTTGGTGAGGCGAACATTTTTTGTCATTGGAGGACCCCTCCAAAGTGGACCCAGCGGCCTGGGGCGCCCTGACCAGGGTCCGGACTGGTCAAAAATCGGTTTTTTAAATAAATTTCCAAGTTTGCTATCAAATGAAAGCCCTTGGTGAGGCGAACATTTTATCTCATTGGAGGACCCCTCCAAACTGGTCCCAGCGGCCTGTGGCGCCCTGACCAGGGTCCGGACCGGTCCGAAATCAATTTTTTGAAAGGTTTTCAAGTTTGGTATCAAATGAAAGCCCTTGGTGAGGCGAACATTATATCTCATTGGAGGACCCCTCCAAATTGGTATCCAGCGACCTGTGGCGCCCTGGCAAGGTGTCCTAATTGGTCAAAAATCAAAATTTCCAAAAGTTGTCAAATTTGGTTTTAAATGAAAGCCCAAAATGAGCAGAGCAACTTTTGTTATATACGTATATATAACTGCATATCCAAGGTTACGGTGCTGGTTGGCTTTTAAAATAGCCTTCCTGCCTAAGATAACGCACCGTGTAAAAAGTTCTGAAAAGGCCATGAACAGTGGCCTTCCAGCCTAAGATGACGCACCGTGTAAAAAGTTCTGAAAAGGCCATGAACAGTGGCCTTCCAGCCTAAGATAACGCTCCGTGTGTAATGTTCGGTAGAGGCCATGAACAGTGGCCTTCCAGCCTAAGATGACGCACCGTGTATAAAGTTCTGAAAAGGCTATTAGCAGACATTTTTCCGTTTCAGCAAATACATTCAGTTGAACTAGAACGTTTTCATCCAGCCTGTTTGCGGTAGCTAGCTTTGCTTACATTGTGTATATATGCAACTTCTCTGACATGATTTTCTCTGCAGCGGAAAAATAAGCGAAACTAGGGGGGAAAATGCCCTCGACGGGCAACCAACTTGGTAGAATAGGGAAAGACTTGAATGTTAAATACACGGTGCATGGTTACAACTGAGATTCTGCTGAAGCGGAAAAATGCCGTTTCTCAGCGACTAAAATGACAGAAACCAGCTTTGTGCGCCGAATAGGGAATCTACTCGGCGACTAAAATGAAAGAAACCAGCTTTCTGCGCCGAATAGGGAATCTATTCGGCGACTAAAATGAAAGAAACCAGCTTTGTCGCCGAATAGGGAATTCCCTCCTTCCGCCCTATTCGCGCGAACTTTGAAGCCTGTTATATACGTGTTGCTTTGCTGAATAATGAGAGAGCTTCAGAATGGCAGAATTACTTCATAATGCAAACCAACAGTTTTATCAAGCACTTACGTAAGTCAAGGTTTTCACAGACATAAATACGCTGTCTTCGATGTGCTATCAGAAACAGTGAGAGCATATATATATATATATATAGGTGTGCTCTGTGCTGATCTTGCCGAGACTTGATACAATCAAACATTATATAAAATGAAATGCGATTGATTGTATATGTTTTAGCACAAGGACTGTCGACCACAAATTGTTTAAACTGCATATATACTTATTGTTGCTTTCTGTTGGTCCTGCTAGCGGTTGTATGCATAAAATATTTACGGATCAGGTAGCTCAAAAAGAAATTAATCTAGCGCCACCCCAGCCCTAGCCTCCACGCAACCGGTACGGGAAATGTCATATTGAGCGCAATGCTTACGTTTACAGTTCCTAACAGAATAATTACCTATATATTTCCTCCCGAAAGACGATAAGTTCGCGCGAATAGGGCGGAAGGAGGGAATTCCCTATTCGGCGACAAAGCTGGTTTCTTTCATTTTAGTCGCCGAATAGATTCCCTATTCGGCGCAGAAAGCTGGTTTCTTTCATTTTAGTCGCCGAGTAGATTCCCTATTCGGCGCACAAAGCTGGTTTCTGTCATTTTAGTCGCTGAGAAACGGCATTTTTCCGCTTCAGCAGAATCTCAGTTGTAACCATGCACCGTGTATTTAACATTCAAGTCTTTCCCTATTCTACCAAGTTGGTTGCCCGTCGAGGGCATTTTCCCCCTAGTATATATATATATACGTTACGTACACATCAGCAACAATATCCAAATCGTATATGCTCTCAATGTTTCTGACAGCACATCGAAGACAGCGTCTTTATGACTGTGAAAACCTTGACTTAAGTGCTTGATAAAACTGTTGTTTTGCATTCTGAAGCAATTCTGCCATTCTGAAGCTCTCTATCATTATTCAGCAAAGCAACACATAATAGGCTTCAAAGTTCGCGCGAATAGGGCGGAAGGAGGGAATTCCCTATTCGGCGACAAAGCTGGTTTCTTTAATTTTAGTCGCCGAGTAGAATCCCTATTCGGCGCACAAAGCTGGTTTCTTTCATTTTAGTCGCCGAGTAGAATCCCTATTCGGCGCACAAAGCTGGTTTCTTTCATTTTAGTCGCCGAGTAGATTCCCTATTCGGCGGACAAAGCTGGTTTCTGCCATTTTAGTCGCTGAGAAACTGCATTTTTCCGCTTCAGCAGAATCTCAGTTGTATAACCATGCACCGTGTATTTAAGATTCAAGTCTTTCCCTATTCTACCAAGTTGGTTTGCCCGTCGAGGGCATTTCCCCCCCCCCCTTTAGTTAACTGAAAGCCCATGGTGAGGTGAACATTTTTCGTCATTGGAGGACCCCTCCAACGTGGACCCAGCGGGCTGTGGCGCCCTGACCAGGGTCCGGACCGGTCCAAAGTGTCCAAAATCGATTTTTCTAAAAGTGGCCAAGTTTGGTATCAAATGAAAGCCCTTGGTGAGGCGAACATTTTTTGTCATTGGAGGACCCCTCTGTCCTAAAGTGTCCCTAGCGGCCTGTGGCACCCTGGCCAGGGGTCAGGACCGGTCAAAAATCGATTTTTCGCAAAGTTGGCAAATTTGGTATCAAATGAAAGCCCTTGGGGTGGTGAACAATTTTTGTCATGTCTCTAAAGTGGAACCAGCAGGCTGTGGCATCTTTGACGTACCGAATTTTAGGCTCCGCACCGTGCATTATGTTCTGAAAAGGCAATGAACATTGGCCTTCCAGCCTAAGTTGACGCACCGTGTATTAAGTTCTGAAAGGGCTATTAACAGGCATTTTTCCGCTTCAGCAAATACATTCAGTTCAACTAGAACGTTTTCATTCAGCCTGTTTACGGTAGCTAGCTTTGCTTACTTACTGTGTACATACGTAACTTCGCTGATATGATTGTTCTCTGCAGCGGAAAAATAAGCGAAACTAGGGGGAAAATGCCCTCGACGGGCAACCAACTTGGTAGAATAAAGAAAGACTTGAATGTTAAATACACGGTGCATGGTTACAATTGAGATGCTGCTGAAGCGGAAAAATGCCGTTTCTCAGCGACTAAAATGACAGAAACCAGCTTTGTGTGCCGAATAGGGAATCGTCTGGGCGACTAAAATAATCGAAACCATCTCTGTGCGTGGAATAGGGATTCCCTCCGTCCGCCCTGTTCGCGCGAACTTTGAACTTGACTTGCAAGCATGAAAATCAAAAGATGGAAGATTTCTAGATCGTGGTATAAGAGCTAAACTTTCTCGAGAGTACCGATGTCTCTCATCGGTTGGCGCGCTCATGAAGTAAAACGGATTCAGCCCTTTTATTTGCTAATAATGACAATTACGGTTTTGTTAGGGGCTCATAAAGCCCACAAAGATCCCAGTTCCATAAAGTGCGGTTTACTGCGTATATACGTTATGTCTTTAGCACAAGCTTCGTCGAGCAGAAATTATATTAGCTGTATGCTTGACCTGGCCTTTTGTTTTTGCTGCTAACAAGTGTAAAAAGTATCGTTAAATTAATAATGACGGAAAGAAACAGAGTAAAGTAAATTGCTGAAAGGCGTGAATTTATACTTATGCAACGGGTATATCTAGACACAATCTGCAAATTAACCACAAATTAATAATCAAATAACAACTACACGATTAACCCTAAAGTCTGCCCAAAAATTCTTGGAACCGAACTGTGAGCGCTTGTCCTGAGTTAACCTTTGAAGTTAGCCTGTATAAAGTATATATTTTTAGAAACCTTAGGAGAAGGAGTATCCGGTAAAACCATCATATCCGGTCTATATCCGGATACCGGATGCCAAATCGATAAAAACTCTTCAGATTCGGAAAGAGAATGCTAATTAATTCATACTCTAGCATATTGGTCCTTGGCCCAAGATCTCCGGAAATCCATCCGGTCTATGTCTGGTAACCGGATGTGTAGGTCACAAAAACTGTACAGCAAGATGGGTATGTCGTACAGTTTCGCTGATTGAATTTTTAGATTCAGCGGGTCGAAATTAGTCTATATACGAAGTTTTATCCAATTTGGACCAAAATTGCGAGATTTATGGTCGTATCCGGTGCGAAAAAACCGGAAAAATCGGTTTTTCTGGTCTGGTGATCGGAATCGCGGATAAAAAATGTTAGTTTTTGGCACAATGAATATTTGGGAGCCTACTTTTATTTTACCGGTGTCAAAGTAATCGAATATCCGGTCGATTTCCGGTTCTGAGCTTTGAAATTTGAGATTTCATGAGCTATTATCTCAGTATCCGGTTGGTCCGGAAGTCAAATTGTTTCATTATAATGACATTTTGTCTATCCCTAACAAGCATCAACCTCAAATTACTTCATATCTGCTGTAATTTTTGAATGATAGCGTTTTAAAAATGGTTCAAAAAATAAGTTATATTACTTGTGACAAAGCTAAGCGTATGGGATCAAATCCATATCCGGTTTAACAATTACACAAAACAAGCAAAATCAGCACGTTTTCAAAACGCTCCTCCTCCTGAGGTTTCTAAAAATATATACTTTATATAGACTAACTTCAAAGGTTAACTCAGGACAAGCGCTCACAGTTAGGTTCCAAGAATTTTTGGTCAGACTTTAGTTAAGATTGAAAAATATATAGACCTATATTTTAGAGACTTACGTTTACGTATGCACATTGTTAAGCTGTAGTTTAAGTGAGCATCTTTAGTCTCTTTTAGTTAGTGAGCGTCTGGCTGCAAAAACTAGTTAATGTAAACATAAAGTTCATTCCAAGAACAGCCAGGCTAGTCATACTTTGGATTCTTAGAATTGACGCAGGATTACTTAGAATTACTAGTCTATCATCCAATAGCTAACTGCGATCATTATGCTTGCACAATTCTATTCGCTAGCTAGGCTATGATTACAGAAAATAACCAATAGTAGCTAGTGAGGCGTGACTCAAGAATAGTATAAAAGGAGCTGCAAATTTGGAAATTAGGTTCAGTCTGTTAGTGCTTTAACTGAGTTTAGTCAGATTTCGTGCTCGTGCTCCGAAGAAGGTAGACCCTAACAGTTGGGATAGACAGAAAGTAAGGACGAACACAAGAGAAGTTTAGACTCTAGACACTCACTCATGCACACCCACACAGATTTGACACACCTCACGCCTATGAACACTAGAAAGACCACTAGACGAGATATTCCTACGTATTATTTCTAATGTTGTTTGTTTTCTAATCAATCTTTTCCAGTAAACAATTGTTGTTGATTATCTACTTTAATTTAGTTAGATACATACCCAGCCAGTAATCGGCTCAGCGTAGATAGCCGGTTACACTCACGTAAACGAACATGTAACATAGTGAAATGAGCAACCCGGTTGCGTTCACTGAAACGAACAAAAACCGTGAGCACAATTACGAGCCTGTTCTCTATAGCTTTGTAAACAGATGCGAATGCATGAGGCTGAAGGAATCATTAATGAAGCAGAAAGAATCAGTATCAATTAGCAAAAAACTGAAAAGTTCGCGCGAATAGGGCGGAGTAAGGGACTCCCTATTCGGCGCACAAAGCTGGTTTCTGTCATTTTAGTCTCTGAGAAACGGCATTTTTCCGCTTCTGCAGAATCTCAATTGTAACCATGCACCGTGTATTTAACATTCAAGTCTTTCCCTATTCTACCAAGTTGGTTGCCCGTCGAGGGAATTTTCCCCCTAGTTTATGCTTGAAATAGACATATTTGGGTAAAAAATCTCCGGGGAAGCCAGTTGAAGGTTTGAATATGTTGGCTAAAATTTGGTGCCCCAAAGATCCAGGAAGGGGGCCATTTTGGGGGAGAAGGCCTTTTTGGGGACGGGAAAGAAAGGGCCCGCCCCGCCCTCCCCCTTTAAAAATATTCTGGTCATGCATTCAGATGACATCTCAAAAAAGGTTATATGGATGTCTAGCAATACTTTGCGAGTATTTTGGTATATATACATAACTTTCTTTTTAGTTTTTTCTTTTTCAATTAATCATAGACAGTAGGGATGTCGTCGTCTGAGCTCTTCGGTTAACCGGGAGGCAAGGGTACATTAGTCTCTAAATCGGTACGTACTACTATATCTGACTTAAACTTTGACAAGTGTTGGGTTTTTTTACTGTGTGTTATCCTGTTTCAGACGCTGCGGTTCGGCCGTCTGTTTGCCTCGGTGAAGGAAGTGAATCCGGCCCAGCTTTGGCGAGGTGCCAAGAATCTGAGACGCCCCGGAGCCCCTCCGTCCCCGCCCTCGACACCCCAAGAGGGCGGGTCTCAAGTCGCTGCCACTTCCAATGGTCTCCGTCAATCGTCGCCCCTTTTTCCGCCCACCCCACCTCCAGAAGAGTGTGCTACTGACGATGAAGTATGTACGCAGGGGCGTAGCTAGGAGGGCTTTCAGGGCGCAGAGAAACATGAGATTATCAGCTGGTTTCGTTAAAATTTGGCCACTTTCTGGTGAAAATTTGGGTATGGACCACCCTCGCCTCCCCCATTCTGGGTTGGAGGGACCCCCTCCCATTTCAAAATCCTGGATACGTCCCTCAGTATTTGGGATCTGGAAACTTGTAGCCTCAGGCGGCAGCCGAAAAACGTTCGGTGCTGCTCCGGTTGACGGAATATTACGGACTGCGAGTTAAGGGGGGGGGACTACTAAAGGTTTGCCCCGACTTTGTCCGATTGGCCTACTTTTTTGGCGAAGATATAGAGCATGGGTGTGGTCAAAAAATATCGGGTACTGAGATCTTATCTGCTTTCCAGCCATGTGTAGCCGTCGGGTTTATGTGCCCGACCCCCCGTTTTTCACAACTACCAACATAATTAATTAAAAATCTCTGCTGGATGCAACACCCTAGCTTCAAAGTTGCCATTTGCAAATATGATTCGGCACATGTCCCCCTATCTGCCGAAAAATACTAGACGTCTGTATCTTATCTGCATCTCTGGGAATTACTCTTCAAAGTTGAAGTTTCGGCCAAAATTTAAAAATTTTTGGCTAACGAAAGGAAAATTTTATTACTGGTGCGAGCTATAAGGCTGTAATTTGGCACAAAAGGAGGCCCTATAGGAGTACTCACTTGTGCCAAATGGCAAGAAATTCTGCCGCGTGAAAAATTTTTTATGTCATCTTTAACCTTCAAAAATCGCCAAAATCGCCTTTTTGGGGCAATGGTACCCCAGAAATTGAAAAAATCAAATTGTTTGAAATAGATTTTTTTGAAATACTTTTTTGAGATATTTGAACTCAGCGTGGTCGAAAACACACCCACAAACGATTTCAGCTCGATTAGTGAAGGTTTGCGACTTCTATGGCTGCAGAAATCCTCTGCACAGGATCCGACAGACTGAAAATGGCGATTTTGCCAATTTTTGAAGATTAAAGTAGACATAAAAATTTTTTCACGCGGCAGAATTTCTTGCCATTTGGCACAAATGAGTACCGAATAACCGAATATGTTATTTTGGTGCTCTTTAACATTCTGAGACCAGTCCCGCATTTTTAGGTGAAAAGACAATAAATTTTCGGTTTTTGGCATTATTCTCTCAGTAGACAGTCGATACATCAGATTGGTTGTTATGGATGGAAAGACGGTGCAAAAACGAACATTTTTGCTTTTACAAGCTTTAAGTGATCTCTAGTGGTTAGTCAGTATAAGCCGAAAACGATTTTTGTGGTTAAATAACGGCCATTTTCGAGGGAATCAGTTTTTTCAAAATTACTGCCAAATCGTACGGACAATTTTCGTATGTTTATACTCAATCGATACGCGGTCTAATTGCCCAATTTATCGATGCCTATTAGCTGAGATTCGTTGCTTTATGCTAGAGATTTGGCCGAAAAACCATTTTGGCAAAACTGCTATTATTTTCTTTTGAACATCGATTTCTCAAAAACTACCCAATGGATTTGCGTGATTTTGGGCTGGATTGCTGGCTAAGTTAAAACATCTCCAGTTGCGAGAAAACTGAATACATAGTTGCGAAATTTCGTGACACCGCTCATTTGCCGAAGTTTCTGGAGTATTGAGGCTTGTTGAGCCATATCCAAAAAAATGCCCCTCGGCCCATATGTCCGTCATAGCATGGCACAAGAAAAAATTTTGGCCAATTCTACAATTTTGAGAAATCGATGTTCAAAACTTTTTGGTCTATATTCAGCCTGTCAGATCTCAGTGTGTAAAAAATTTTTTGCTAGTTTTGTGCTAATTTTGCTAGTTTCGTAAGCTCATGTGAGTTATAAGTTCGTGCAGATTATAAGCTTTAAAACGATGTAAAAAGCTCTTTCCAACTCCGAAAATTGCGAAAGTTATAGTGTTTCCTGTCCCGCCCCTTCCCGCATTTTTAGGTGAAAAGATACAAAATTTTTGGTTTTTGCCCTTATTCGCTTATTACATTAGTCGATTCACCGAATTTGTTGTTATGGCTAGGAAGAGGGTACAAAGATGAACATGTTTGCTCTGCGACCTCTGAGCTATCTCTTGTGGTTAAGCACTATAAACCAAAAACCATTTTGGGGGCCAAAAACAGCCGTTTTCGAGGAAATAGGTTTTTCAAAATTAAGGCCAAATCGTACGGACAATTTTCGTTTATTTATACTCAATTGGGCCGGTTGATTGTGACCGGATCATATGGTTCATCCGAGAGCTGAAAACGAAGAAGAAGGAGAAGCGTTATGGATTGCGGGAGAGGAGATTGGGATTTTTGGAAAGTGGGCGAGCTCCTTCCATGAGAACTGGTCCACTACCTCACTACAGCTAAGTCAATAAATGTTGCCAGTTGTGTGTTTTCTTAGAGAGGTTGTTTGATGATTTCGTGGTATTATTTTCTGATGTGTGCTTTTGTTTGCAGCTGTGTCTGCTGCGACCAGAGGATCCTGCCGTGGTTCGCCGGCGTCAGTCTCGTCTGAGTCGTCGCGGAGGCGGTCCTCCCGGTTCCGGAGGCGCGGGGCACGAAGGCGCCGATGGAGACTCGGACTCGGACTCCGCCCCGCCCTGGCGCCATGGGCCCGCCGCCTACTGGTACGATCTCCTCGGCGTCCCCGAGAACGGAGAAGGCTTTGACTATGGATTCAAGCTGAAGGAGGTGATTTTTCCTCTCACGTCTGTAAATGACAATTCTTCTAGTAGTGTTGTTGACCGGCCTGAATTTTTCGTTGGCCGGTGCGGCCGACTGGCCGGAAATAGCCGGCTTCCTAACAAATGGAGGACTAAATATATCCTGCCGGCTGATCCATGCGTGCCATAATAAGAAACCAGCATGCATCAGCATGATTTAAAATAGACTTACTGAAAAACTTCTAATCGCTGAAGAAATATATGTCCGGCGCTTCGTTTTCCACCCGGCCGGTCAACAACACTACTCTAGTATATACATAGTGAGCGTTGGCTTAGTCACGACTCACGACGATGTTCTGTTTTATATCATCAAGAGTACATAATGATTAAGCGTGTGGCAGCAGGCATTGGAATTTTATAGGGTTTTGATTTGATTGTGGGAGCTTATCCCTAGGGAAAGGGACGGGGGAAGCAAGCCAAAGCTATAAAATGTACCGAAAGTTTTTATGAAAACTTAGCATTAGGGTTGTTAATTTACATGTAAAAAAAGTAATTAATTTTACACCCGTTTTTAACAGTGTAAAAAAGTGCAGGCCTGTTGCGGTTCCTATTTTTCCTATTTTTTCCTATTTTTTCGAGGCATTCCTATTTATTCCTATTTTCAGCCGAAATTCCTATTTTTTCCTATTTTTTCTGTGTGACCAGTGCAAATTTTTATTGGATCTTGGCTATTTTTGTTGAACATAAGACAAATCTTTCATTAAGTTTTGAATGACGGAATTGTTTTTGGGAAAATTTTTGCTCCTTCGGCGCAATTGTGTTTTCCTTGTTTGTAAAACTTCCTCATCTAACCTTTGCTTATAATATTAGACCTTATTAGTCCTAATACTACCTACTTTGGTCTTGGTGCATATTTACTTCGGTCTACTTAATTGTTCGTGTACGCTTTATACACGACCGATGCCACAACATTTTCCGGTTTTACAAATTCTTAGTTCTAAACGACTGAACACGGATTCATTTCCCAAATATTTGGTAATTGGGCCTGTAGGCGTACAATTATTTCATAATTTGAATATGAGGTGCTCGTTTCACATCCACGCTAGCTTTACTCACACGTTAACCATGGGTGTTTGTGTTTTAGTTCTATCCTTTTTAGTAAATGTTGGATTCCAACCCAAAGATAACTAAGTGGGGATACAAAGGTCTGTAGTGGGTTTGGGGGCTTGGCTCCCAGCAAGAATTAGACACTTTTGTGAAAGATAGCCATTAGAAGTTTTTCTTAGCACTCTGACTGATCTATTTCAGTAATTTTTTCTATCACTAGAAAGAGTGCTCACAAAACCAAAATTTTTTCTCATTTCAGAAACACAGCGTATCATTGCACACTTTTTGTGCTGGCCAGAAATCGGCTATTTTTCATAACTTTAAGGTTTTGAACCGGTTTTTAAACCTATTTTAAACCTAAACAATGCATTCAGAATAATTAGGAAATTTCTACTTTTACTTCTAATTTTTCAAAAAGTTTCTTCCGGCATTTGCTTCCGGTGTCCATCCCTGATTAAACAAAGATTCAACTCAACCAGTTTTAATAGCATCGCCCCAGATTTGCGATTGGCCGAGTGGCAGGGGCATATCCAGGATTGTGAAAAGGAGGGGGTCCGGACCTAATTTTTCCCGGAAATGACCAAATATTATAGGGGGACGCGATAGCGCTCCCCCTATAATATGGGTGTAAAAGGCTCAGCGCTGCCCTTAGAGACCCGTTCGAGCACCGTGCCAGCTAAATACTCAGCCAAACTAGACAAATTTGGTATCGTTGGAATCAGCACGACGAGTACAACAAATAGCAAAAAAGTTTTAGTCAAAATTTTCAACTTTGAAAATTTTCGCTTCCGGACAAGTTAGGTCCGTTTGTTTTTTTTCCGTGTAAGTCACGCTTGGGGAAGCCGTTTTAGTCTAACTCACAAACTGAACGATGTGGGCATTTTCAGCCGGTGAAGTTTGGTTTTTCTGAGAGTAGTATTTGTGTTAACGTACCTTTTGGAACGATGAGGATAGTCGCAGCGCTGGGCGGTGCTGCTATCGTGCTGTACTGTTATGCAGCAACCATAGCACGCTGTCTGTAGACTTACTGTAAACGGCTGAACATATGAAACTTGGCGAAAATCATGTCTGTAGTAAGGGGGAACTGTAGCTATGTTAGTTGGTGCACTCTCTAGCTTCCATCGTGCTGTATGTGCTGCCCCAAACACAGCACCGTCGATAACAAGTTATTCATCCGTCACTGGTATTAATTTGAAATTCGGCATACAGATAGTTTAGGACATGACAAACTATTATAGATAGGTTTCGTATACTTATTACGATGTTACTATGGTTGCGCTGCAGTAGAGTGCTGCAGAAGTACAGCACGGCCTATAACTAACTACAGATAACTTGCAATCGTCTGAAATTCTGCAGACACGTGCAGAATAGCATTGGAAATGATGCCGTATAAGTCTCCTTTCTTGGCAGTGACGCTTGCGTCTGGTTGCGCTGCAGTAGAGTGCTGCTGAAGTACAGCATGGCTTATAACAAACTACAGATAACTTTCTGCAACTTTCTAAAATATTCGTATTTGTAGTAGATGAGGGTTTTTCTGCCAAAATCAAGAAAAATGGAGAAATTGGTACTTTTCAAGCTTCTTTGTTCTATGGCTTGGTTGACTGTTACGTAATTATTGGGGGAATTTTTAAAGTTTCTTTCATAAAGCTTTAGCATTTTGCTTAGGGTTTACTGAGAACCTTAAAAATGAAATAGGACAAGAATAAAAATGCTCCGATGGAGCATGAAAAATGCAATATGGGTGACACTGGGTTTTAAGCGGACAGAGGACTAGGTTTTAAAACGTCAATATGGGAGGGGTAGGTTGTAAATACCAGGAGGACTAGGTTAAAGCGCACTAATATGGACCAGCTTCGCTGAACAACCCATATTCGCGGGTACGCATGCTCCACTCCGCATTTGACCATTATTGTCTTAAGTTCTAAATTCGTCAGCTTTCCTGGCGAGCTTGCTGGTTTTGAAATATTATGCTTTATATACTTCAAGCGCTTTACACTGAACTGCCAGAGCGGGGTTTGTGACACCAATTTTTACTGCATATGTGCAAGAGTACATAATAGATAAGAGTATGACAACAGGCAGGCTCTCTGTTATCAGAGCAAAAACTATGCTATGCGCGCTATCGGCTAACCCCCCCCCACAAATTGACCCTCTCTCACACCGCCCCTATATGGGTACATAGTTCCAAACGGGGGTCGCTCACTCGCTTAGTATGTTTTCTACATGCATATGTTAAACATACACGCTTGCACCCTGTTCCCAAATTAGGCCTCGGTTAATAATAACGTGTAGTTATGCAAAGCAGTGAGCGACCCCCGTTTGGACCCCGTACCCATATAGGGGCGGTGTGAGAGGGGGTCAATTTGTGGGGGGGGGTTAGCCGATAGCGCGCATAGCATAGTTTTTGCTCTGATAACAGAGAGCCTGCCTGTTGTCATACTCTTATCTATTATGTACTCTTGATATGTGGTATTAAGTGTTGGATTATATGCATTAATTAAATTAATTAAGTTAAGTTGGGTTGTAAGTTGTATTAATTATGTAATTATTAAGTATTACGAATACAACTGTTGCAGACGCAGAGCTATGCTCACAAATTGGTAAACTGTTACTGAAGAACTGCCACCAGCATCAGTCCGGGCAGTTTCCGCGAATATGAGTTGTTCAGCGAAGCTGGTCCATATTAGTGCGCTTTTAACCTAGTCCTCCTGGTATTTACAACCTACCCCTCCCATATTCACGTTTTAAAACCTAGTCCTCTGTCCGCTTAAAACCCAGTGTCACCCATATTGCATTTTTCATGCTCCATCGGAGCATTTTTATTCTTGTTGACCAAAAATAGTTTAAAATTTTTACAATATTCGGAAAAGGGGGGCTACGAACCTACCCTCTGGATACGCCCCTGCCGAGTGGTTAAATGTTTTAGTTTCAACTGTTAATCCGATAATAAGTTTTTCGAATCCCGAAACATTGCGACACTGTCAAAAGGTTTCAAGACTAATTCATTTAAAGGCAATTGGAATTGCTCTTTTTGACGAAAACAAATTAAGCTTTTATTTTAAACCCGGAAATTCCTATTTTTTCCTATTTTTTGACGAAAATGTTCCTATTTATTCCTATTTTTTAATAGTAGAATTCCTATTTTTATTCCTATTTTTTGGAAAACCCCGCGCAACAGCCCTGAAAGTGTTAAAAAGTGTAAAAAAGTGTTAAAAAGTGTAAAAAATATGTAAAAAATGTTTCGATGCTAAATTCATTTCCTCTGTACCACAGTAATGTTTGACTAGTCAACTGTCAGAAAGGATGAGTTTAAGCATTTACTGCAGGCCACAGCCTCTAAGACTATTATTTATTTTGATAATCGACCAAGAATTTTGTTAATTGCTCGCAAACCTCCAGAAACTATTAATGTTTTCATTTTGCACTTATAAAGTGACGGCAAATTTAGAAAAACAAACATGTAGAAAGTGCCATTTAGGTTGTTTGCATTAGTGAGATCAGAAAACCAAGAGCATTTTCAAATTATTTAATTTCAGAATTTTCAAAAATTCCTATTTCAAGTTTCAAAATTTTCATATAACGAGAATGTTCGGTTTTGAAAAATTTGTCACAGTATTGTCTGGTGTTTTAGATTTCAGAGATTATTTTGACTGTGAAATTTTATTCTGAAACATTGTGCCATTATGGCTTAGAGTGAATTGGACATTTTGTTAAATTTTATTGACTGAGATGTTCACTAAACCAATCTTGCAGGATTTCTAATTTTCAATTTTAAGGAAACAATCCTCTGAGCAGGTTATCTGGCACGAAATTCAATTGCAACCGAGTCACAGTCGGCAACTAATTGATCGAAAATGAATTCCCCAAAAAATCCTCAACAGGGTCTAACCATCGTCTATACTTTTCAATGTCATTTTTACTTGCTGAAATAAAATACTTCTAATGTATATACGTACTGAAACAAAACCTGTCTGCAATGTATACTATACTTGAATACACTGTTTTTCACAATCGGCGGTATTCACAACTAGCTGTGAAAAAGTGTAAAAAAGTGTAAAAAATTTGTAAAAAAGTGTAAAAAATTCCGAAAAGTAGTGTTAAAAAATTTTAAAAATATGTAAAAAATCTAGTGTTAAAAAGTGTAAAAAGTGGTGTTAAAAAGTGTAAAAAACCTGTTAAAAAGTCCGAAATTTTGCTACTGTTAATAACTGTAAAAATGTTTTTTAACATTTTTACTTTTTTACAATTTACAACCCTACTTAGCATTTTTCGGTAAAGCAAAACTCAAGAAGTCAATGTTTTTAGGCTTAAAATGTGAAAGATTAATTAAATTAGCTGAAAGTTGAGAAAAGTTTTGAAGAATTAGCATCGACAACTTAAGTTTTCGAGACTTTTGAGCGACAGCCTATGTATATAAAACTCGAAACAGACACAAGTTGGACACACATAGTCGACTGTGTATTTTCACACGTTGACATGATTTTGACAAGAATGCGGTTTTGGTGGGGGGGGGGGGGTAGCTTAACCGGCGGGCGGGCGGCGAAAAACCGGTTTCAAGCGACCCCTCTGTGGAATGGGCTCCAAGTCTGGAGGGAGAGTGTGATAGTCCCCCTCCAGCACACGTCGTGTGCTCTTGATATCGTGAAATCCAATATGTTCTCTTTTGACAAGCTTCCTTGTACATTTTTGACAACAGCTTTGCGAAAGAGTAAGTTTGTTATTAGCTATATACTATCAGTTTTGTTTCAGAAAGATCAGCCATCGGCTCGACCGCCGCCTGTCAGCTCCGAAGTAGTGAGACAAGCCAATCTGTTGATCAATCAGGTTCGTGTCACAGCGATACAACACACTTTGCCCCTTCGGGTGATGATCATCACGCTGTGATGACTAAAGCAACAACAACAACAACAACAACATTGTGTATTCATTTTGTAGTGTGTATGTGTATATACGCTTGTAACTATAACGAGACAGTTTCAGCTCAGCTAGGCTACGACTGCAAAAGGATTGACCTTTTGTGAGCGCTGGATGTACAGCGATGTACAGCGTACTGCACTACTGCGAGTTTGTCGTTTGTTTATTACTTTGTTTTTTTTTGTTTAGGTGAAGTGGGAGGAGAAGATTATTTGGAACAGTGAGGACGTGGACAGGTCTATGTTTTCTCGCCTGCTCTCCGGGAAACAACCCTACTGCGGTTGGGTTCCCTCCGCCCAGACCAGGACCTATGACCAATTCATGACAGCCTGTACGCACGCATAATTGTCTTATTCTTAAATCTTTGTAAGGTTTATCTCCAGATAGTGATGTTTCAGGCGCCCCATTTATTTTCAGTTTCAGATTCAGTTTCAGGTCTGCTAATTGAGGATTTTCAGTTTCAGTTTCAGGCGGTAGCTCGTCGGAATTTCAGATTCAGTATCAGTTTCAAGTCTCATTTTATCTGAATTTCAGTTTCAGTTTCAGGCGGTTGCTCTACGGATTTTCAGATTCAGTTTCAGTTTCAGTTTCAAGCCTCACTCTAATTATTTTCAGTTTCAGTTTCAGTTTCAGGCCTAGACTAAAACTTTGTTTTCATATTTTTCACTAGTAAAATTTTAACTTTCATCATCATCATCATCATTAGGGCCAGGCGGAGCGGATCCATACAGCTGAGCAGTTAGTCTAACCGCCCAGTACCCTTCAGGAAACCCATAACACCCGAAGGGGCCTCCCAAAGGACAGCCAAGCCAAGGGAACAGTCAAAATGTCTCCTCCGCGCAGCCTCCTTAGCTGGGCAGGAGAGGATAAGGTGGTCTAAGGTTTCGGTCTCCTGGGAGCAGTCTGGGCACAGGTCGGAGGGATATGCAGTGGGGTTGATTTCATTCCGATATTGGGCTAAAAGTAGGCTTTTTCCGGTTCGCAGCTGGGACAGGATGATTCTGTCACGTCTTGACAGCCCGGCTTCGTTGGACGGTGGGACAGGGCCTCTGTCACCAAAGATTGACCTTGTTCGGTCATGGGAAATGCCACTGTGCCATTTTTGGGTAAAGTGCCGCCTGAGCACGGCTGACGCTGTAGGATAATCAATTGCAACCTCGTCTTGGACCATCTTCCCTCCATTTCTCGCTAGTCTGTCGGCCATTTCATTTCCGGAAATTCCACAGTGACTGGGAATCCAGATGAGGCTAGCCGTTATGTTTCTCCTGTTAAGACTATCTAAATGATTCCAGATGGCAGTTTCCAGATACGTACATGGCAGAGCAGGTCCTCCAGACAGTTTCTGCACAGCCGATAGTGAATCCGTACAGATCCGGATCAAATTAGTTCGGTGCAGCTTTCCATATCTTAGGACCCAGTCTAGGGCCTTTTTGATGGCAATGAGCTCCGCTCTATAGCTGGAACAGACAATTCCAGCAGGGAAGGCGAGGTGCCTTCTACGCTCGGTGAAGGTTTCCACAACATAGACGCCGCTGCCTCCTCGTTCAGTTCCGCATTTAGCGGATCCGTCAGTCCATATGATGTAGTCAGCGGGCTGTTGGTTGCGGAGGTTCTGCAGTGCCATGGTTCTCTTTTCAGGAGGGGAGAGATTTCTGCACGAGGTAGCGATTGATGTGTCGGCTTCCAAAGTTGCTTGCTGGTGCCAGGGAGCAAATGGTGGGAGTAGGCTGACTGGCTCGCGTGTCCGCCCCGCCAGAGGAGTTTCATCCACAATTTCGGCGGTTCTGGATCTCCAACTAGGCTGGGTTTTCAGAATTCTATGCCTGGTGCTGGGTCGAGCCACTGTTGATCGCCGGAGGCTATCTTCAGGTAGCCGCAGGCTCTTCTCGTACATTTTGGAGGCCAGGTATTGGGATCTGAGTTGGAAGGGTTGGACACCGGCCTCCATCTGTAGAGCTTCGATAGGGGACGAGCTATGGCAGCCAGAAATGATTCTACATGCCTTATTCTGGATCTTTTCAGCCGACTGGAGGTGAGTTGGGGCAGCCGAAATACCCCAGATTCCGGAACAGTATTCCAGGGCGGACCTTACAAAGGTCAGGTAGACAGAACGAAGGTCTTCCTTGCTGAGTCCCCAGTCTCGGGGAAGCGGGGTACTCATCGTCGACAACCGAAGAGGCAGACGGAACCATCTGGCTTTTGCAGCTGGAAAAGTGTGCTCCAGCTACAGGGCGGAGGTAAATGCCGTCCACCAAGGGGTCAGATGGCTCCAACGGAACTACATCACTGCTGACTGCAGTCTGATCAGGATCTACACTGACTCGCTGTCCCTAGTTGAACGCCTCTCCAATGGACTTCGTCTCCCAGCCACTGACCTGGAGCAGAGACTTTGGCAGCAGCTGGAGCTGTTCGCTCAGGCTGAGGTACAGGTCCAGATAATGTGGGTCCCTAGCCACTGCGGCGTGAGAGGTAACGAGAAAGCCGACAGGCTGGCCAGAAATGGTAGCAGAATGGCGCAGGACCTGGTCCCAATCGATCTCCCAACAGCTACTGCTGTCCTGAGGAGGGAAACGACGTCGGCGTGGCATACTGGACTGAGCCACGACAGATCCAGGACATTATTTGGGGACCGCGGGCCGGTCCCAAGTAACCACGAAATGGGCATCCCCAAGGCCCACCGAACTCTACTCTCACAGCTGCGAACTGGTAAATCCCTCCTCTTAGCCCAATACAGGCATACTATTGATCCAGCTGGCTGTCCCTCCCCCCTTTGCCCTGACTGCCTACAGGAAGAAGAAACGCTCGAGCACTTGATCTTGAGCTGCCCCAGGAAATCAATAACCCGGCGTACCCACCTCGACTGCTCCCAAGGCCTGGCCGTCCTGTGGTATGACCCTCCCGGGGTGTTGGACTTCCTCCGGGGTACCGGGCGCCTTTAGCCCGGCTATATGGTCTCACCGATTGGCCCCAGATATGATGATGATGATGAGGGCCAAAGTTGAGAAGCCGGTCGAACGTTACGCCCAGGAATGTGACTGATTCTTTTCCAGGGATGGGCTCACCATTGTAGAACAGCGCCAGGCGTCTTCTGGCTTCGGCGTTGTGGGTGGTAAATATCATGGATTCACACTTGTTGACATTGACCGCCATGTGCCATTTCCCTGTCCACCGATACAGAACCTCCAGGGCTTTCTGCAGGTTGACTTCTGTTTTTGCCACTTCTTCATCCTGCGACCACAGGGCAAGATCATCAGCAAATAAGGAAGCCTGAATTCCCTCCGGCATCCTGTCCAGAATATCATTGATGAACACAAGGAACAGGAGTGGAGAGAGGCAGCTTCCTTGAGGTACCCCGTGATGGAGGTTTCTGTATCGGCTTCTTTTGGATCCAACACGGACACAGGCTTTGCGATCAGACAGGAATTGGTGGGTCCACTTCACGGCACAGACGGGTAGGCCGGACCTGAGCAGCTTCTGAATGAGACCAGGCTTCCACACTGTGTCGAAAGCACGGGCGAAATCGATGAGGACCAGTCCAGTTCTTCTTGCCTTCTTTGGTTGGGAGAATCCATCTACTACTGACTGTGTCACTCTTAGGACCTGATCATCAGTAGCAGCTCCCGGGCGGAATCCAGCTTGCGCTGGGGAGAAGAATCCTCTGCTCTCCAGGAAATACTGGAGTTTGCGTTTCACCATTGCCTCCATCAGTTTGGAGACTGCATATGTAAGGCCAAGAGTACATAATAGATAAGAGTAAGAAACTCTTACGCTAGCATGTACAAATTATGTAAGGTATGCTCGTCACACCCCGACCGGGGGTCCCTTTGCATAACTCACCTTTCATATATGCGTGTGTCTGCTTGCTGATTGGCCCGTTAGCCTTAGGCTTATTGTAGGCAATTTATTAGTTATTTTAATTAATTAATTATAACTTTAATCAGGTAAATGTAATTAAAAACTATTCGACAACTTTGTAGCATTTTTTCTCTCTTCCAATGATATAAAACTGTTGCATAATACAAAAATTCGAAGGAATGTAACGCAACAATGTTTACATCATTGAAAAGAGCAGAAAAAATGCTACAAAGTTGTCGAATTAGTTTTTTAATTGCATTAACCTGATTAAAGTTATAATTATTATTAAAATAACTAATAAATTGCCTACAATAAGCCTTAAGGCTAACGGCCAATCAGCAGCGACACACGCTATGAAGCGTGTAGTTAGTGCAGTGGGGGAGTTCGGGGGTCCCGAGTTAGTGAACCGAGCATACCTTACTATTATGTACTCTTGGTAAGGCTGATAGGGCGGTAGGAGCTGGTTTGGTCCACTGGTTTGCCCCTTTTGTGGATAGGTATTATCATCGCTTGTTTCCAGGAGCTGGGGATTTCAGCGTACTTCCAGGACCTGTTGCAGAGTCTCAGAAGAGCATCTTTGAGCCCAGGGGTTGCCTTCGTGAGCATTTCATTGCAGATTCCATCAGGACCAGGGGCTTTCTTCAATTTGAGGTTGCTGATGGCGGCACTGAGTTCGGACATTCCAAAAGGGCTGCAGAGAGTTGCTGAAGTAGGCGTGCAGTCGCATTGCCTTCGCATTTCCTCTCGGTTGCGTTTCTTCAGAATTACGTTGTCCCTGCCGGCCCTCAGCCGGCTGACAGATGCGTATTCTGAAGCAAATGCAGAGGCCTTGGCATAGTCCGTGTACAGAAGCTTGTCCCCTTTCCTGATGGCTCCGCTGGAGTGGCAATTGGCTTTCCCGTCGATGGCTTTGATTGTTCTCATGACCTTAGCTGGGTCCGATCTTAGGCTCAGGCCAGATGCATAGTTTCTCCATTCTTCTCTTTTCGCAGTGGTCATCATTTCCCGGAGCCGTTTTGTTTCCTCTGTCCACCTCCGTTTAGCATCATCGCTGGATCTGGCATCCTTCCGCAGCTCCCGGCACTTCCTTGCCTGGGCAGTCAGTTCTGGATTCCACCAGGCCTTAGCCTCCTTCCTGCGGAATTTAGGAATAGCTGTTCTGGCGGCTTCGGTGATTGACTTCGTGATGGCGCGCATTAGGGAATGCGCCGTTTCGGATTCCGGGTCAGGCAAGGTCAGGGAGAGCTGATCGTCGAGTACCCGACAGAACCGGTTCCAGTCCGCTTTTCCAAAGTTATACCTGGCCGGTCTCTCTCTTCCGCCAGGTTTGACGATTGTAGGGAGGCAGATCAATATAGGCAGGTGGTCCGACACAGTATCCGGGGACACTTTCCAGTCCAGTTCACCGTCCCATTTCTGCCCGACAATAGTTATATCGGGGACAGAGTTGGATGCGGCTTTTGTAGATTCGCCGTTGTTAGCAACCAGCAGGCTGTTTTGCAGAATCCAATCCTCCAAAAGGTCACCGGTTTCATTCGGTGGCTGCCAGTTGTCCCACATGGGGCTGTGGGCGTTGAAATCGCCTATCACGATGGTGCTGCGGGTGTTTGGCAGTAGGGACGGATCGAAATTCCGCACACGGTGGTCATCCGCGGTCCGGATGATGGGCGGGCAGTAGACAGAAGAAATGGGTATGAGGCTGCCGTTGACTAGGATTTGAATTGCTAGTGCATCCGTTGATTCGTCGCAGTTCTGTACTAGTTGATCTGGCATTCTGTAGTAGTCTATTCCTTTCCGGTTTAGAAGGGCAACTCTGCCGCCAACCGGAGTTGATGCTGCTGCGGCAGCAGCTCTTCTATCCCTTCTTCGGTAAGAATGTTCCTCGCTGTAATTTGCCAGATTTAATGTTTCGCCAGGCTTGAGCCAAGTTTCCTGGATGGCTGCCACATCAGTGTCGTGTTCCTCCAGGAGTTTGGTCAAGAAAATTCTTTTGGCCTGGGACAATGCGCCAGCGTTCCACTGAAGTAGACGTAGACAGTTCCTGTGGGTTCCAGCCGGGGACGACTGAGTGGGGCGGCGGGTTGGCCTGTTGTCGCCTTGGCTTGGTGAGAGCAGGCTGGGAATTGGGCGTTGGTTTGGCGGCTGCGGTGGGTTGGCGGGGGGTTGGGTTGAGGGAGGGGTGTGAGGTCTGCTACAGCCACTGCAGCAGAATGATCTGATGAATTGTTCAGATAGTCCTTTTCTGAAGTTCCCGGGGGTGATACCACTGCATTTCCCTTCATGGATCCAGCGGCGGCAAGAAGCGCACTGGATGGAGAAGGTCTGCCGGGTCACCGGTAGGCCGCAGACTGCACATGGCCAGCGGGGGCCAGGATTTGGTTCAACATCACCAGCCTCCAGGAGCTGCCGGGCGAAGTAGGCTGGTTTACCCCGCCCGGCTAGGAAAAACACGCTTGGCTGTAAAGGCTGTCCCGGAATAGGGACCTTGGGTCGGGTGGGCGGGCCTCCGAGGGGTAGCCCGAATAGGAACCATTTGGTGGGACCAGGGGGTCCGTAAGCTGCTCCACCACGGCAAGGCGAGGACCATTGGAGCAGAATTTTAACTTTCATCCTTGGAACGTCTTAAAACATTATTTTTATTAGGTTGTGGTATAATCAGTAAAACTTCAGTAAAAAATCAACATTCAACAGTAAAACTAAAAGTAGTTAGTTCTATGTATAAAACATCAGTAAAATCTGTGACTGCTATGGTCAGTTTTGCGAGAATG
The DNA here is from genome assembly GCA_030248195.1 of Trissonchulus latispiculum. NCBI lineage: Eukaryota > Metazoa > Nematoda > Enoplea > Enoplida > Ironidae > Trissonchulus > Trissonchulus latispiculum. The sequence goes on from JASAND010018182.1 coordinate 41,236, forward strand.
GAATGGATCCAGGTATGCCTGCTTAAATCTATTAGAAAGTTGAAATTCATTTTGTTATAACATTGCAACAGGACAACATTAACATTGCTTGCAATGTTTTCAAATGCATATGTTACAGCTGATAATAATTTCAACAACACACAGGCAAAGCGTAGTCTGAAATCACAAGTTTCAGGCTAAGCTCTGAGACCTAAATTGACTGATACTTTCAGGTCAAGCAAGAGCTGAAATTATTTTCAGATTCAATGGTCGACTGAAATTATTTCAGTTTCAGTTTCAGGCCTGTTTCCTTCAGAATTTCAGTTTCAGTTTCAGGCGGCAAATCAAGGTAATTTCAGTTTCAGTTTTAGTTTCAGTCGTCGATGTTTTGCATTTTCCGTTTCAGTTTCAGGCGTCGAGCTCTACCATTTTTAATTTCAGTTTCAGTTTTGGTGCTGAAACTGAAATATGTACTGACTGAAAATATTTTCAGTTTCAGTTTCAGGTGCTGAAACATCACTATCTCCAGATTTTCAGCCCGAAGCTAGGAGTGACAATTCAAAATATGTTGATTACGTCAATGGAAGGGGGAGCAGCCCTTCATCAGGCATTATGCTTTGACTGCTAGGGAAGGAGGATATTACGGGTAATGAAGAAGGTAGCAGAATATTTCTGGATTTTAGTGGTCACCACTCACCACATTTCTTCGACGGTTCGATCACTAGTTTTGTGACTGGTTGGTAGTGTGTAACTTTTCATTATATTACAGCATATATTGCTGTATGTTGGATTTATTAGCTAGTACATACGTACGTATATGCACTTGTCAGTCTAATCATTTCTGATTCAGACAGTGTTCTGACCTTTTCCTACCGGGGCGGAGGTCGGGGTGGAGGGCCCTGACTAGGGTCGTTTTGGATTCGAACCCCTCCCCTGCCCCCCCCCCCCCAGAAACCTGATAAGGTTTTCCCACCGGTTACGCGGGATTTTTAGGTCCGAAGAATGTTTAGCTATTTTCAGCTTGTTCAAATTAAAAATTGTTAATATGTAGCTCAGCAGCAATAACGCTGGGTATTTTTTAGAGATTTGTTTCGGGGGGGGGGAAGATTTTTTGCGAAAATGAGCCAACAAATGGTATTTTTTGGCGTATTTTACATGGTTCTCAAAGTTCTCAAAAATGCCAGGATTTAAGCTAAAAATAGCTATTTTTACGAAAAACTCTCCGGCACTGCCGGAAACTTTTTGAAAATTGGCCTATTCTTGGCAAAAATTTTGGCCTCCAAAAAATCCCGTGAGGGGGCGATTTCGGAGGGGGGGAAGGCGTTTTCGTGGGGGAGGAGGTCAATTTCGGGGGGGGGGGCGTAAAAAATACTCTGTATATAAGCTATATTTTTAAGCATGTTTAAAACATTTTGCCCTTCCATTTTTGCCTAGGAAAAAGCCAGGTATTCATTCATACTACGTAATACGTATACGTACATGGAGGTTTGCTGCCTAATATTTTGCAAAGTTTCATTACGTATCTGTGCTAACTTACTGTCTGCTTTTCGTGCTCTGTTTCAGTTAAAAGTGGCAGCTTTCAGAAGACTCTGAATGCCACCCTATACGGCGGGGGCTCTGGTGGTAGCTTAGGAGCTCCCCCCACGACGAGTGAGCCCCCTGCCGGGACTGGCGCCACTGGGACTCCTGGGCCCTCCGGATCTGGACCACCCACCAGCAAATCCGGGACTGGGACCTCCTCTGATCCGACGCCCACCCATGCCATCTTTCCTGTCAGCAATGCTGACTTTGAGTCAAAGGCCTGGGAGGATAACATCATATGGGACTATGAGGTATTGGAAGTTTACCGATGCTTCTATAGTTGCACATTTTGCCCTAGCAAAACGCTGATCCGTTCACTCTTTGTTGTTGGGTAGCACTGACACGATTTAATAGATGTTAAGCAAGGGTTTCCGTTTAACATTTTCCTAAAAGTAACTGGTTGGCTTAGTTCCGCTTGCGCCCCCTCCACACGCCCCATTCCAACTTTTTGGGCTAGATGGTTCGGCGATTCCCTCGTATGCGGGGCGTATCAATGGCAATGTGGAATGCAATGTAGACCACACTAATGCTATTTATTTTGGGCTGTTAACAATATATGAAACTTGCATCTTTCAAGTCATGGAGTTTTAATTCTGGTTGCAAATTTTCTTTCTACTGTTTTCTCAACGTTTTGCTCATTTTTTGGACCTGTATTTTGGACACCCCCTCGATTTTGTTCATTCTAATTTTTGCCAGAAAAAATTTTACGCTAAAATTTAAATTTAGCCCTATGTATGCCTTGTGTTTTGACATTCCCACTTTTCTGAATCCTCCTGCCCCCCTCCCCACTTATTTCCCCTCATCTAAGCATTCCTGCAAAAATCTATGCTTGAAAAAGTGAACTTTGCGTACAACACTATGTTTAGTTTTGTGATATTTGACAGGCAATGGACTTTATACCAGAGCCGAAAGTTCTCACTCTTGATCTGACGGATGATGACATTGTGCTGAAGTTGCCGGAAGATAAACTGCCTCCTTTGGAGGAGCTCTGGCAGCAGCAGCAAATGGCCACTGACGATATGACCGATGATTCTAAGGGGACCCCTGGTGGAGACTTATCAGGAAGAAAGGTTTGAACACCTGGGTTGGTTGGGGGGTGGGGGTGGGGTGTAGACAGGACTTTTTATTTTTGATGATTAGATTTTCTGGGGAGGGGACGATAGCTACATATGGGTTGGTTTGTGAATTATGTAGTTTTTGATTTGTCAAAACGCTTCGCTTTAGCTCACTGTCTACACGATAGTAGACATTTATATTTCTAAGCATATGTATTATTTCAGTTTCAGTTTCACTTTTTAATTTGTTCAGCTTTAATTGATGTCGTTTAATTATTAATTTTTGACTGTTTTTTTAGCATCAGTTTACGAAGAAGTCGCAAATGATTGCGGGACGGGTGGCCATTTCCAGTCGTCGTGCGGGCGGGGGAGAGGAGGATGATGAGGGTGGGGAGGCGGAGAGAGGAGGGACTTCGGGGGGTCGCCCCCCTGGGGTTCGGGGTGAAGGCTCCGGGGGCCGGGGAACGGGGGGCCCCAGTGGAGGCGCCCCTCTGGCGGGGACCAGTGGTGGCGCCCAGAATCTCGTGGAGAAGGATCCCTTCAATCTGTCCAATGATGAGTTCTATCTGCCCAAGACTGGGTCCAGCCTGGCTGCTCTACGCGGCAGCTTTATACAGGTATAGACCTAGTATAGTATAGTAGGTGATAGTGTGATACTGAACATATTATAACCTTTGAAGCTTATAATGTGAAGAGATTAAAAGATCGGCAATACAGATGCCGAATAGTGAGCAATTTTGACAGACCTGCTGAAAATAATTGCTGACAGTATTAGGAACTTGATGTTTTCTGAGAACTGTTTGTTAAAACTATAAAAATGGCCATGTTTTGTGACCTCTGAAGCCATAATATTAAGCTACTATTACCTTTCTAGTAGTCTTTTGGTGACATTGTCTTAACCGCATTTTTCCAACTTTTCTAGACCCCAGTTTCCAGTTCAGTTTCTTTCTTCCTTTTTTCTATTCGTTTGTTAGCATTCCATCCCAGCTCAGAATCTGACGCCGGCCTTCTTCCCGACCCACATGAAGCTGGGAGCCCTGCGTCACTTCCACCGGCCGCTCCTGAAGCTCCCTCGACGCGGCTTCCTTTCCCACTCCGGACGACTCTACCCAGTCGCCTCTGTTCTCAGATATATGCAGAGAAAGCAAAAGGTATTGTTTGTATTAGTTTGTACATAGTCCTGGGTTTTTTGACCGGGGGGGGGAGGGCTGGTGCGTCCCCCCCCCCTTTTTGGGTTCCCTTTCCCAGTCGACACTACCCCCACGATTTGGGGGTTCCCCCGCTCACCTTGAGGTGGCCAGAAATTGCCAAATTTGAAGGATTTAGGTAAAAATCTTCCAAATTGTTCCGACCTCACCTTAATTTTTCGGTCAAAAATCGTCTATTTTGGTACTAAACTTACTTTTTGAGCACGTTTTAGCTTAGTTATAGCAGTACATGTGGGAAACAGGCTATTTTTTTACTGTATTTTCAGCATATTTAGCCCATTTTAACCCCCTCCCCCACTTTTGGACCTCCCCCCCACTAGTGGGGGCTTACCAACCCCCCACTCTCCCCACCCTCCCTGTTCTTCGCCTAAACCAAACCCAGTAGTCTACAGAGTAATTCCTGGTGTGTTGACTTGGGCCAGATCTTTTGTAGTCTACTTCCTACATACTTAAATTTTGTGATATCATAGGGGTCGCGGTAGCGACCCCTATAATATGAGTGAAAATGGTCGAATGACCGTGTAAAACAAGGCTGCGCAGAAGCTGCGCAGATTCCTGCGCAGATCCTGCGCAGATTATGTGCGCAAAAAATTGTACGTGTCGAGTTTAGTATATTTGCCAAGTTTCATCCCCGTACCTCTTTCCGTTAAAAAGTTGCGCCAAAAATCGCTTACGAAAATTGTGTTTTTTCTTTTTTTCCGGTTTCTCGCTTTTGATGTCTCATAAGGGGGTTTTGTAGCTTGAATAACTACAGATAGAAAAATTTTTGCCTATGAAACCCATATATATTCTTGTAGTACAAATCGAAAATAACAAAATAAGCTAGTTTTTATGCCTCCCGGACCCGGAAAAAATTATTGGCTGGGGGCCAAAGTCGGCCAAAACGCTAAAATGGCCAAAAAGTATGCTTCAAAGGCGCCTTAATAAGTCAGACTGGGCTATATATAGGGCAGTACTGACCATATGGTTAAACAGTACACATATCGGGGTCGTTCAAATGCTATATGATTTTCCGTCTCTGTGCGTAATTTTTCGGTACTGGCCGGCCAAAGTTGGTGAATTTTGGGTCGAACTTTGAACTTAATTTTTTCGCTTATTTTGGTACATGGGTGGCCCAAATTTTGCATACAAAGGTTTTTTGGGACGGAGAATCGACTCCCGCTAGCAGTTTTGCTGCCCGAGTAACCCAAGTTGCTGGGCTGGTTCCACTTGACCGTCTGAGGGGTCAAATCGGTAACCGCTTCCCGGAGGTCCATAGCAGGCTTTACTTAGCCTCTCCAAACTTTGTCTATAGGGGTTTTCTGGTGCGCCCAGCTCATTCCCGGTGTCCGTTTTGCCGTCTGGCCCACCCATCTTGCTGTGCTGGTTCCACTTTGCCATCTGGAGGGTCCGGTCGGTACCGACTTCCGGGAACACCATATAGGACTGTACATACCCTCTCCAAACTTTGTCTATAGGGGTTTTCTGGTGCGCCCAGCTCATTCCTGGCATCCGTTTTGCCGTCTGACCCACCCATCTTGCTGTGCTGGTTCCACTTTGCCATCTGGAGGGTCAGGTCGGTGGGAGGTCATTGGGTCAAAAATGAAAATTTTCAAAAGTGGTCAAATTTGGTACCAAATGAAAGCCCTAAGCGAGCTGAGCAACTTTTGTCATAGAACTGCATGCTCAAAGTGGCTGTAGAGTGCTGTGGTGGGGTGGGGTGGGGACTTAGGCGATTTTGGGTCAAAAATGAAATTTTTCAAAAGTGGTCAAATTTGGTACCAAATGAAAGCCCTAAGCGAGTTGAGCAACTTTTGTCATATAACTGCATGCTCAAAGTGGCTGTAGAGTGTTGGGGTGGGGTGGGGGGGGACTTAGGGCGATTTTCGGTCAAAAATATGAAATTCTCAAAAGTGGTCAAATTTGGTACCAAATTAAAGCCCTAAGCGATCTGAGCAACTTTTGTCATAGAACTGCATGCGCAAAGTGGCTGTAGAGTGCTGTGGTGGGGTGGGGTGGGGACTTAGGTGATTTTGGGTCAAATCTAAAATTTTCCAAAAGTGGTCAAATTTGGTATCAAATGAAAGCCCTAAGTGAGCTGAGCAACTTTTGTCATAGAGCTGCGTATCCAAAGTGGCTGTAGAGTGTAAGCGGTGCGGTACGAGCTGTGATTGGCTTGCTTGCTACTGTTGAAAGATATCTATACATACCTTCAGGAGCATACATACGTATATAAAATAATAGAAAACAAGAACAAAAAGTGCTCCTTCGTCGCGTGTAAAATACATATGAGTCTTCGTAGGCAGGTTGTACATAATCAGAAACTAGCCTGTAAAATACATATGAGTTCCGTAGGGAGGTTGTAAATTAAGGAGAACAAGTTGCAACCGCTTAACATGAGCCTGTCCTACAACGAGGCTCATATTGGCGTCACAGTGCATTCCACATTAAAGCTTCATTAAAGAACCTCGGCTTTATCCTCATTACGGAAAAAATGAATAGACGTTGTGGCCCAGAAGAAATGGACTGAATTGAACTACGACTGCTCAAGCTGAACTGTACATGCAACCTGATGTTTCCTGAAATACTATGGCACACCTAATATTTCGCGATACGCTGTCGTACACGGTACACCTAATGCATTCTCGAAACACTTTCACATTATACACAGGCAGAATGCGTTCCTACTTGGCTCTGAGTCAGAGCTCCTCTTGGCGTACCGTATTGAGCATAGCACACACATACACTCACACTATAATGATTGATCAACAAGCTATATATGTGAAGGATAATTTGTAATGAAAAGCTTTATACAGTATGGATATAAATATATACAAATAAATATATACATAAATATATAAACATATAAATAAATATATACAAAAGTAAAATATATCTCTGCAAATTATTCGTATTATGACATACGCCAATATGAGCCTCGTTGGAGGACAGGCTCATGTTAAGCGGTTGCAACTTGTTCTCCTTAATTTACAACCTCCCTACGGAACTCATATGTATTTTACAGGCTAGTTTCTGATTATGTACAACCTGCCTACGAAGACTCATATGTATTTTACACGCGACGAAGGAGCACTTTTTGTTCTTGTGATTATAGGTTTTGTGAGTGCGCAGACTACAAAGAGCGTGGCATTTTGAGCTTTCTCTTAGGATGTTTTATGGGAAGTGGGACTCCTTGGGGGCCCCCTAAAAGTCCGATGGACAAGGAGTTGGGGCGCCGATATTTTACCAACAGTATGCTAAGAATTGTCTTATTTTTCAAGTTGAACTGTCGAAGTTTGTTTTATAGGCGGCAGATTTAGTGGTCTGTCGGAAAACATTTAAAAATTTGGGCCGTCTCGATTTTTGCATGGCAAATTAATTTGGTACCAAAGGGGCACTCTCTTGGTTTTCGAGGAAATTTTAGGGGAGAGGGCGAGGTCGTTTCTGGGGTGACACCTACACACAGGCGGTTGTTGCAGTAGCCTTTATGCATCAGCAGCAGTAGCGTAGGTACGAAAAATTTTCAGGGGGGGCGGTGTTGACCGAAGGCTGGGGGGGGGGGGGTAAATTTCATTTTTTGCGCAATAATTGTATGCACGCTACATATGCTGTAACTTTACCTGGTAATATAAGTTTTCTAGTTCAGTACATATATATATATATATATATACATAGCTTAATGCTGTTGTAACCGAAAGCGGCACGCAAAAACCCAAAGCGGGGGGTCTGGGGGGCGGAGCCCCCAGAGTTGAGAAAATTTTTAAATTTTGCCGTTAAAACGCTGCTGAAACATTGAATTCTTTGCATTGTATATTATCAGTTCCCAAACTAAATTTTGTAGTTTAATTTGCTACCTATTTAAATTTTTGACTTCCACAATCCCGTACGAAAACTAAGACTAAGATGCTCCCATTTGGAACAGGGTATTCTAAGCATATCCATTATCCGTCGTTGAAGGCAGATCATGTTTGGTATAATGCAGTTAATAACAGAACTAGAAAGCAGGTAAACCAAGGTAAAGTAAAGCAAACTAGCAGAGGTCTAATTATAATAGGTACACAAGTCCCAAACGGGGGGTCAGGGGGGCGGAGCCCCCCAGAAGTTGAGAAAATTTTTAAAGTTCGCCATTAAACGCTATTGAAACATTTAATTCTTTACAATGATAACTGCTGATTCAGCAGTTACAGCTTTGCATTTTGTACCTCTTCTAGTACTCCTGTTTCTAGTCTTTGGTTTTGTTTCTGTTCTTTGTTAATTTGTTTTTCCTTTTCAGCAACGCGACCAGGAACGCTTGGCCCTCGGCGGCGGGGAGCTGTTCTTCATGCGAACTACGGAAGACCTGAGCGCTCGCGATGGGCAGCTTATTCTTTTGGAGTATTCTGAGGAGCATCCGCCCCTGCTCAATCAGCCTGGCATGGCCTCCAAAATCAGAAACTACTACAAACGGGTCTGTGCTACGTGCTGGCTGACATACATTTAGCCTGGCCTGCACCCAGGATTTTGAAATGGGGGGTCCACTCTCAAACAGAACGGGAGTCTGGGAGCGGAGCCTCCAGCTAAGAATTTTTGCGCCGAAGGTTTCTAAAAAAATCGCTGGTTTTGCTGTAAGATACAGTTTCCCTTTTTTCTCACCCCAAAGGGGGGGGGGATCTAGACCCCCTCAATTTTTCGTGTCTATTTGCGTGTCGGTGTCTGATTTTGAGTTTGGTTGAACGTTTGTTTAAAGTCTTGGGATAGGGACGGAATATTATAATCTGCTTTATTGTGTCTCCGTGTTTAAGTTTTTGTTCAATGTTAAATGTCTTTCATGTTTTTCAGATTCCAGGGAAGGAGAATGTGGAACCGAAGTTTGAGTTTGGAGAGACGGCCTATGCGCACAGTACCCCGTTTCTGGGTGCCCTGGCGCCTGGCAGTGCCATTCAGGTTAGTCTTGTCGAGGAGAGACTGGATTTTTGGGAAGGCGGCTGTCCCCCTACCTCACTAAGGTAGTTGGGGGAGGGGGATGGGGTGTGGAAAGACTTCGAATTTGTAAAATTTGCCTTGGCCTTTTTGGGCACTATAAGATGAGTAGTGGGGGAGAGTGGGGGGTAAAGTTGGGAGCCGTTGTTGTCGTTGTTACCTCTGGATCCACGTGAAGGATTTTTTATTTCCATGGCCAGCACACGTCTTAGCACAGGGACAGGGGTCCCAGTAGTACGGGGACAGTCCGGAATTTGACTAAGAAGATGAGATAGCAGGATTGGGTCATTTGAGCTGGCTGCTGTATCCGCTAAGTAATATTAAACCTGCCGAGACTGACCCCCATATTGCCTACGGGCAGAATGGCCGAGAACAGACAGATAGCAGGAAGAAAGGAATAGCTGTTTTGAAGATCTTAGCATTGTATTTCTCAGATTATTTTCAGATTTTCCTTTTCCTTACAATTTGTTTACTTGTATTTTTCGTGTTTTTCTGTTGCAGGCAATTGAGAACAACCTCTATCGCGCCCCCATCTATCAGCACGAGGGCCCGTCTACTGATTTTCTGCTAGTACGGACTGCAGCCGGGTAAATTAGTATTTAGTTATTTAAGTTTGGAAAGAGCAAATTGAAAATTTTCAAAACATTTTTATTTTCATATAATTTTCTACAAATATAACGATTTGCAAACAAACATTTTCTGCAAACATAGCAATTTGTAAGAGGTTAACTTGTCTTTCAAAATTACAACAGTTTGGTAAAAATTAATAAAATTTACAAACTTTTGGTCCCAGTTAGAACAGGAACCTGACTCTTGGGGTTTGGCCGGAGGCTAATGACCGGGGTCCCCGGCCCGACCCGTTTAGTTGGTTTTAATTAAAGAAATGTAATAAAATTTTTTGAGTACTTACTAATTTTGCTTTATCCAGAAACCCCCCTTCTATTAGCTCTCTTTCTGAAATTTTGTGCCGGAAAAATGTGCAGAACCGAATTTATCTGAGAGTTTCCTGGTGATACACCCCATCCATGTAGTACGGAAAAATCTTTTAAAAATTATTCCCGTCATTTTTTATTTGTTTTTTGTATTTTAGATATCATATTCGTCCAGTGAGAAGTCTGTTTTGTGTGGGTCAGGAGTGTCCCCAGTTTGAAGTGCCCAGTCCAAACTCTAAACGGGCCACCAATTTTGTTAGAGATTTTATACTGGTAGGCAGGGGGGGGGAGGGGTAGTTAGCTTTTGCTTTGAATTCAATAATTAATGTATTAGCAATAATGTTGTAGGTACTTTATTCAAACGTTTCCACTTCTGATTCAGGTTGGCTATAATGTACGCTTATAGCTGGGTATATAAATTGCAATTAAGGTTCTTTTTGGTTTGTATTTGTTGTTTTTTGTGAACTGTCCTCGTCATATGTCCCTTTTTAGTTTGCCTTCTGAAAAATTTCTGCCTTTCTAAACCTCTTTATTCCGTCCGCATACCCTGTAGTGTTACAAATACTGTAGTCTTCAGGGTTTTATCTAGACCGAAAAAGTGGGGGGGGAATAAATGGCCTAAAAATGCTAAACATAATTTAAAGTAGTCGCCTGTTTTTAGCATATACTGCTATCAGGTTTTAGTACCAAAACAGTAGACTTCACGAAACGGGGAAGCTTTCAATATTTTGATCTAAACTCCTTTGCCATTTTCTGGGCTGCTTACAGTGAGTGGGGGAAGTCCAAAATCTTGGTCCCCCCAACTAAACAAACCCAGGTCTTAGAGCTACTTCAAAGCGATGTTTTTAATGGGGGGTATCAATTTTAATTGGTTAAATTGTCCAGGGAATAGTTCTCCCTAAGAACGGTAAGAGCGCTCCCAGCTCCCATTGGCTCTCTGCTGTTTCGGACTAAGGCTTTGCTTTAGTGACAGCAGGCAGGCGTTTTTCATTATTTCTTTATGATGACTAATGCTTGTATCCTTCGTAGATCCGCCTGATAGCCCGCGTTTACCTCATTTTCTTGATGTTAAATGTTTAACTTGTCAGAAAAGCCCAACCAACAATCCCTCTTCGTTGTGATTCATTCCTTTACTGAAATACTGCATACCAAAAGCAAAATTACCCATCTAAATTTCAGTTATTTGTTTGTTTCTGCAGACTTCGGTCTGGGAGTTCATAACAATTATGTTCACGTAAAGAATGTGTATATAACATGTATATAAATCTGGATAAATAAGCACGTATGCATAGGTAAGTACATAGAAGCCCTCATAAACCCGTATAAATTCAAATTACAGTAATGGTATTTTGTTGTATACTTCTCCAGGTCCAGATCTAAGCTAAGTTTAAGGTTGTGCTCCCCTTACTTGCATATATTGTTGCTGCAGAAGGTGCAATTATTGCCCAATTTTATTCAAACGTTCGGAAAATACATCGGCTATGATGATAAACGCCCTCTAAAAACGCCAGCTTTATAACTTATGTGTACAGCGAAAACAAAAATTTGAAGTTCATGAACATTACATGGAAAATATGCCCAGCGACTATGATTATTTTAAAGCTAATTATGTGCTATACAACTTTGCTTGTACGTCGTAGACATAAGTATCTACATAGCTATCATCTTTTTGAGTTGTGAATTTTCGAAGAATTTTCGTTCGAAAATTTGATGTTTTGACGCGATTTTGCTGAAAACAGGGTTTGTCGAATTGGTACAAATGTAGGCCACAAATAGGTAATTTTATACTCAAATTAAAGAGCTTCGACAGATGCACAAAGTGGGTTAATTGGAGGCCTGTACACGAAATTAGTCTAAAGTGTTCTGGTCTAATAGTTGATTTTGTCAAATAGCTGCCAAAAGTATTTGACCGGATCTGAAACATGTTTCGCACACTGTATCTCTGGACCATTTTCCCGGGGCTGTTTTTATTTTTCGTTCTATCAGCCTACAATCAAGAAAAATGATTTTTCAAAGTTGGGTAAAATATGAATTGCAGAAAATGCTCAATTTCTGCATGTTGAAATGATGTTTTGACAAAATTGAAAACCGTCCCTTGCAAATTATCTCAGAAACGCATTGGATATGGCCATTTTCTTTTTGCAGAAAAATTCTTTATAAAAATTTTTATTCAAAAATTTTGGCTACGTTTGCTAAGTTTGCAATGAATACATACTAGGTAGAAACGTTTCAATGGCACCAAACGACGCAGAAGATGTAGAACTTCAACTGATATTTAGCTCTAGTCATCTCTCAACTTTGTGTAAGTTATAGCATTCCAAAGTGGACTGAATGTAAGGGAAGCGCTACCTTAAGCGTTTCTGCTCTCGGACTGGCTTAACTGAACGACTGTCTTTTTCCTACAACCCGCGGCCCCCCAGACTTGGGTCGCCCCCCTAGAACACCCTCCGGGATTAGGGCCTACTGCCGCCACAGACTTCAGAAGTAAACAAAAAATTAGGGTTTTGAGGGTAAATTTTCAATAAATTTTCCGGCTTCGCCGGAGTTTTATGCCTTTTTTAGCATTTTTTAGCTATTTACACTTAAATTTAGGTTAAAAATAGTTTTGTTTTTAGCTCAGCAACAAAAAATATCTATTTTTATCTTTTTTTATCTAAAAATATCTGTATTAACATTTTTCGATAAAATCCCCCCCCAGAAATTCGTTCCCCTCCCCAGACCTGGAGGAGGGCCCGCCCTCAGACTCCCCCCTGAAATTTTTGCCTAGGAAAAAGCCAGGAAGTATAGGACAAAATAAATACGTAAATTAATAGGAGAATTGTGAATTCCAATAATCTGTAGCGGAATAGTGGCTGGCTTGTTAGGAATTTCTGCTTTCATGTTTGTTCCAAACCTTTTGCGTACGGCAGGGTCACTCATCGTGTGCTGTCGTCGAGAAAGTTGCGATAGAGTGGTCGCTCTCCTCGCTCCGGCGGGTGCTGTATCGGGTGACTCTGTGCTGCTGTGGGTGGATTGGGACTAAACAGCACCTTGTTTCGATCCATAAATTTAGCATAGGTGGTTATCACGGGATTGGCACGAAGACTGCCCGTAACTGGCGTGGAACCCGTCGTATTGGTATTCGTAGTTGACCAGGGTCTTGCAATTAGATACTTGTTGTTGCTGGGGTTTTGAGAGTACGTTGATTCCATGGAAGATTTGCTGCATACATTCCTTCTCCCAATGTGCACCTGAAATAGGAACAACTGCAACAAAAATAGTCATTACTAGAATTCGATGATTGGCCTGTTCTTGGCACGGGAGCGCTGTTAATTTTTGAGGGATCGCGACGTCTGGCCCATCTTTATATACCTATGGACGTCTTGAGGCTGGTAGCCCTTAAGAGGACTGTTGGGATAAGAGGCGGTCGAGGATTTGATCCGGGACCGTACGCGCCACGCCTGTGTAACATTACCACAATACTACCCAGGATGCAGATCAGAATAACAAAAATAGTGATTAAAGGATAATGTATGGGACAACTTTATTTGTTGTGTCATGTTAAAGGTTGAACACAGTGAAAGTATATATACACTGCTCTGAGTCTTCTCTCGTATTTCTTTGCTTATTCTAGTGGATGGGGGATTTGTTCTCCTAAAAACTAAAACCAGCCAGAGGGTGCCTGTTTTGGTATCAAATTTTGCCTTAAAAATTCGCTCTGAAGGTCAAATGTGCAAAAATGTTATGTTCCGTCTTCGACTGAGATTTTTGCCCGCATTTTGCCTTTTGGGCACCAAATCTGCCTATTTTTGTGATAAAAATTAACTTCTACAGTGTCCCTTAAATTCCTTGCCCCTCGGACTTTTTGGCTTCCCAAAACGCCCCCCATGGAAAAATCCTAAGGATACGTAAGCCCAGAACAATTATAGCATGTCATGGTTGGTTAAATCTGAATGATTAGTTAACTGAATAGTTTCAAAACATTTTTGTGTTGTATATTGTACCCGAAACAAGCTTAAAGCACGTTCCACATGTATACTCGCTTGTTCTTTCTTTTGTGATCCTGTTTAAAGAGACTTGGTGGTCAAAAGTCTACTTTGATGAAAGAAATAAAGGAATGCTTCATGGGGCCGGGGGCCTTTTAAGTTTTCTTCAAGAACCCGCCTCTATTTCATAATTTCGTGTGTGTCATGTGCCCGTCTTAAGTTAGCGTTGCTAAAACAGTAACTTTCAGTTAGAACATCCAAAATTAGTTCTAAAAATGTGAAGTAAATTGTCGTGAACTAAGCCGAAAAAGGATTTATTCTATGAGAATGCATCGATCGGTTAGACTGTATTGCCGTTTTGGTTGACGGAACGTAACCGTATACATTTAACTCTTCAGTGGCGTATCCGAACCGCCTGGTGGGCCTCCCAACACCCACCCCCCTTTTTGCTTGTCAAAAACAAATTTCTCGCAATTTTTAGTGCAAATTTGTGATTGTGGGGATTTTCGAGAAAAGATTTGGTCCGGCCGGACACCTTTTTTAGATTGACCCCCCCCCCCTCTGGCCCCCTTCAAAATATTGGATATGCCTCTGGACGACATACCATCTGTATACAGCAACATTCCACAACCAGGAGAATGCTACTGGTCAATAGTCCGCCAAGGAATATGATGAGGGTGCCCCGCAGATGTTGCCAGCTCAATCCTTTTGCGGGATCCCAGGCCACATCTCGCCCATTACAGCGGGTACTGTTGGAGTACTTTTTGTAGAGTCGGAGCATGTAGGAATTGACGGAGGTCTCGGCCGGATTGAGGGCACTGGAGACGAGCTGGTTCAACGGAGACTCCTTGGGGAAACCGAATGCCAGGAATTTGGTCAGCTTATACTGGTCTTCGATGGCCACAATTTCGCAGGAATTGGAGGCTGCGGCTGCGGCCAGGACGTGCTGATAGGAACTGCGATAGACGAGAGTCGCATTCCGTTTCAGCTGATCGTAGACCTGAAATACCGTTGAATTGCAGAATTTGCAGACGCAATGTTTGTGATATAAGACGGATAAATGGAACTTGATGTGTTGGAGGGGCTTGCTTGCTCCCAGTTCCCCTCGGATTGTGTTCGCACAAACTCTCAAATAAGTAATATTTATGTGACTATTAGTGCTGTGACAACAACTAATAACATTCGGATGATTTGACGGTTTTCCTCGGAATGCTCACAAAAACTAAAAGACGGAAAAGCGATACGTATATACTCATTTGAAAATGCATAAAATTCTTCCGAAAATGGCTCACTCCCAGTCGGTCCACCCCTAAAAGAAGCGCTTTTTGGTGCCACAGTAGTCTGAAAGAATTTCACCGTTATCATTGTGCGATGACAAAGAGTAACGTAAAATTGGAAGAATTTTGGGGGATCCCGTCCCGTAGCCTTCTCCACGACTACTCAGACCTTCTGGGAAATTGTGCAACGCATTGCGGCGTCGTTGTTGATTTTTTACACAATTTTAGCCTTTTGTACACAGAATATATTAACTTATTTTATTATTTTTCATGGATTTTATCTTTCATTAGGAGGCTAAATTTTGGAAACCTTTGTGAGACTCCGCTCATAGTTTTTTTACACAATTTTAGTGATATTATAATATTTTTAGCTCAGCATTCATTTTGTTTTTCAATTTTTACTAAAATCTCTAATAAATCTCCTACCGCCTCCATAGATTCCACGTGAAGCGGAGGATTCCACTGGTAGGCAACTCTGAGTTTGTCCTCCGGATTGGTCGGATCCAGCTGTCCGTAGAGTGGCTGGAAGGTGCCCGGCGCCTGGTCGCTAATGAGTGTCAGCTTCTTGTCGTAGACGTGTTGAGCAAATTCATCCAGACTATTGAAGGAGAAGGTTCGCTTGTCCTTGAGGAGTATGTTGGAAAACAGGTTGGCAGAGAAGTAGGCGTGGAGTATGAAGAGGGCAAATTCCCATGCGCAGAACAGGATCACAAAGGACAGTTTGCCTCTGTCCGCATAGCTCTGCCGGACAGTGGAGCGGAAAACGTCAAAAATGCTTCGACTGATCCCGTGCAACAGAGAGGTCTCCCTGTGCACGGCTGTGTACAGGAGTGTGACTAGAATCAGTACCACGTTTGCGGCCATAAAGGTGTACCAGACGCTCTGCGGGAGGGGACTTAGGAGGTACACGAAAGAGTTGGTCATCTGGTCCAGCTCGGACTGTTTGGTGCTCAGCATGAAGCCGTAGTCAAAGCTGACAACGGGGGCGCTGAAGTCGATCACGTCCAGTCGTGACTCTTCCATATTCATCAGAGTTATGGACATGTCCCCCTCGTCCCGCTCCAACTGGCCCATGATTCCGTACCAGGTCCCATTGTCCCCTAGATAGCCGGAAGTGTCTTCGCTAGCTCGCACCACCTCATACTGGAAGCCCAGATAGGCCATGATGGCCCGGAATATTTCAAAGTTGATCCCCGGATGTTTGCAGGTGGCAACGGTTGTGGGATCGAAGATGCAGGGGTTGGTGAAGGGGTCTTGGAGTTTGGCGACACCCCTGATGACACTCCGGTTCCAAACGCGGCCGCCCACGTAGACTGGCAATCGATTCCCGCTCATGTGCAGTCTGATGTTGGTCCGATTTGATTTGTCTGAAATGGACATTCGTAAGGAGGTGGTATGTTATCCTCAGAGTTCATATAGCGATACAGTGGGATTAAGCTAAAGAGGCTATTTTGAAGGAGGAAAAATACGTAGTGTATAAATGGAGATGTCGTTAAATATTCATTCCGGCGGTATATCTATTCAGAAGTGGAGAGATTAAATATTTATCGCAGCCTTGAGATTAACTATAGAAGTTATACTTGATAAAAACACTATATATCCATTTGGAATGGCTATTGTCAAGGCTGATAAAGAATGGATGCGCAGCGGAGATGTTATGTGGAAATGGTTTTCGCCGTGAGAATTGATTTTGGTGTCGGGTCGGCTCCGTTCGTAACAGCGTATCCATTAACACTCCTTTTCCTTTGGGAACCTAATATGACCAGAGAAGGATAGTATTACTCAAGCTGTTATTAGAAAGCTGTCTTATTGTATATACAAGAGCAAAGTGAGCGTCTCTTGGCCTTCCAGTGGCTTAAAAGAGAACTACGTTTTTGTTTGAATCCATTTAAGTGGTGCAACCCAGGCAGGTAGCATATCTCTGTGTGTCCCGGCTCCAGTGGAGAACCTGCGTGTAAAGAACAGAACTTCTGACAGGGCAAACAAAGAGCCTCTTGAGGCTGAGCTCTGGCTTTTCTGACTGAATGGGGGTTTGAATATTATGGTGGAAGCATATTTAAATGCGGAATCAATTTATGTTTATGCATATACCCGAAGGCATAAACTGGACTGTTTA
>JASAND010018183.1:0-18454 GCA_030248195.1 Trissonchulus latispiculum
TTGTACTTCGTTCAGTTACGTATTACTCGGCGGTATTATCCCCCTTTTAAGGGGTAACTTGTTTTTTGTGAATTCGTTCACAAAAAAAAATCACAAAAATTTTTTATTACTCACGCTACATGAGGGCTACCGGCATGAAATTTGCACCATATGTAGAGGGGGTCACTGCCGTTCCATACGTACCAAAAGTTTTTCGATCGGACTTCATTTGCGAAATTGCCAGCAAAATTTCGATTTTTGATTTTTTTTTGTGAACCTTGCTATACCTGGCGTGCCAGACGCGGCCGACCGCAGCAAACTTGGCGAGACAACGTATGTCAAGATCTCAAGAATCCGTTGTCCCTGTACACCCATGGCCGCTTCGACTGGAGTGAAACCGTGAAAACATTGGCGTCCGACCGAAATCAGTGGAAGGAGATCACATTCGATGCGATAGCTAACCGGAGGCCACCTATATCTTCGTGGCGAAGATGACGGTGATCAAGTCACCGAAACCAGAACCCAGAACTATCATGTCTCCGCACCGACCCTGAGCCTGTTCTTCGCTTCTTGGGTAGCAGTGGCCTCCTTGGAGTCCACCGAGTATAGGATTGCCCATCCTGATCGACCACCGAAGACGACGACGACGACGACGGTGATCAAGTACAAGTAAATGTCTAGAAAATGTCTAGAAAATGTCTGGAAAATACCAGGAAAACAATCCTGAGTGATGCGGAAAATACCTGGAAAAGTCTGGAAAATTTGAAAATGTGGACAAAAGTCTGGAAAATCTCTGGAAAACCCCTGGAAAATGTCTGGAAAAAAGTTTGAAAAAGTCTGGAAAGTGTCTCAAAATTCTCTGGAAAAAGTCTGGAAAAACCCTGGAAAAACGTTTTTCAGATTTTTTCCAGACTTTTTCCGAAAAAAGTTTTCCTGTGTTTGGGTATATACCCCTTGTGAGAGCAATTTTTCTTAGGGGCACTTTTGAAAGCGATTTTTAAGCGATTTTTGCCATTTTTTTAAAAACAACAAATTTTTATATAAAATACGTTTTTCGGACGTTTTTTTCGAAAAAATAGTGATTTTAAGTGAAAAATTCCGGCGAAGCCGGAAAATTTTTGGAAATTTTAGTCGTCAATCCTAAGTTTTTGGGCAATTTTCTTACCCCTTGTGGCCAATTTTCTTACCCCTTGTGGGAGCAATTTCGCGACCCCTTGTGGACGACGTCGCCGAGGGGGCCCCCCCTTGTCCACCTGTGCTGTGGGCTGTGGGGGGTCGGCGAAAAATTTCGAAAAAGTCGGTTTTTCGTTAAAAAATTGAAAAATTTTCTCAATTTACAGACCTCGGTTAACTCAGCATTACACATTTAACGGGAGACGCCTGCATATATACAGGAATTTTGCAGGATTTTTGCAGAATTTTGCAGGCCAGGTTCTGATTTTTGCAGATTTTTGCAGCGGGAGATATCGACTATTCAAAAATTCCGACAAGGTGTAATGCCTGCTAAACCTTTGCTAGGCAACGACATGCATGATCTATCTTCCGAAAATAGTCAATGCGCTAATTCTCGATTTTGTGGGCTCATGAGGTTGAATTTGAAGGAGCAAAGTAGTATTTACTTACATTTAGATACTAAAGCTATAAATTTTTTATTCTAGGAGGCTAGATAAGTTTTGTCGGTTTTGACGAAGCTACATCCAAAGTGGATAAAATTGTTTGGGAATCGAAGGGGTAGCTGGTAGGAGGAGGGCAGGGCAGGTATGTAGGAAACTATGGTGGAGTAACCCCTCCCCGTCCCCCCCCACCCAAAGTGGACAGGTCCTCGCCCCCTCAAAAATCTCGGCTGCCCTTACCCCCAAATCGGCTTTTCGGACCCTTTAAAATTTTCAAACCCCCTACCTAAATTTTTGACAATATTTATCCAAAAATTACGAAAAATTGGCGAAAAATTTGCTAAAAATCGCTTATAACGCTAAAAATCGCTGAAAAGTGAAAACAATTTTCGCTTTTAGACCGAAAAACTGATTTTCACCGACCCCTCCCCTTGAAAAGTTTTCGTACCCAAACCCCCCCTCCCCTTCCCCCAAGTTTTTTCGACCCCTCCCCCCTTTTAGCCAGATCCCATCCCTACTTTTTTCGAACCCCACCTCCACTTTTAGTCACGCCTATTCCCCTACCCTAACGGCAAGTTAGTTAATGGATCTGGCTTTTTCCTACGGGTGGGGGTTGGAGGGCCCCCCTAGAAATCTGTTCCTCCCCAGACTTGGGTCTGGGTCGCCCCCCAGAATCCCCCCGACCCTAAAGTGCCCGGGAAATTGGGGTTTTTAGGATAAATTTTCAAAAATGTTTCCGGCTTCGCCGGTTTTTTAGGTCTTTTTTACGAGTTTAGCTATTTCAAGCTTAAAATTAGGCTAAAATTCGTACAGTTTTTAGCTCAGCAGCAAAAAATAGCTATTTTTTAAAAAAAAATTCCCCCCCCTCACAGAAATCAGTTCCCCCCCCCAGACCCTGGGGTCCCCCCAATACCCCCCTCCTCCAGAAATTTTTGCCTAGGAAAAAGCCAATGGACTGTATTTATATACGTCGAAAAAGGAGTATTTTCGCAAGTTAATTAATGGACTTGTAGATATGCGTCGAAAAAGGAGTATTTTCAGCTAAGAACATTTGGGTACAGTTTAGCGGGGTTCTTGGTTTTTTCCTCCCCCCTCAAATTTCGGAAATTCCTTTTTAAGCTGTTTTATCGGACGATTTTTTCACAATCGGACCTGTGCTTTTCTTTCAGTTTGTTTTTCTAAGAAGTGTTTTTTCTGAAAATGTTTACAAAAAGTGTAAACTTGACAAAACCCTTTCCTTTCCAAAGTCTTGGATACGCCCCAGGTGGAGACCCCATAAGTTGACCAATTTTTTTAAAAAAATCGCCAAATATTTTCCAAAATGTTTCTATGCCATAAAAGTGGTACGTATAACGTATACGTACTGTATCTGTATAAACATG
This sequence comes from Trissonchulus latispiculum, assembly GCA_030248195.1. NCBI lineage: Eukaryota > Metazoa > Nematoda > Enoplea > Enoplida > Ironidae > Trissonchulus > Trissonchulus latispiculum. The sequence goes on from JASAND010018183.1 coordinate 2,975, forward strand.
CATGGTATACAGCATACGTATGTGCAATACATACTTGTGATTTTGCTGTTTCAGGTTCTATTGTCTGTACGTTTCAAATGTCATGGATGGGCTGTTTTAACATTAGTGGCGGTTCCACTTTTTCAATTCGTATCATGCAGCATTATTTTCTAAAACTGCAACAGCACACTTGTGCTGTTTTGCTAAATATTGCAGTTTTAGAAAGTTTATTTGCATGAGCTCAATCCGCTATAAATATATCGAAATCCTGACGTCTGAGTCTGGCCTATCCTCAATAATATGTCGTCTTATCCAAGTTTTATTTGGTATGTATGGTAATATTGTTTTATTAAATTTAATTGTTACTATTATTTTAATACTATCCTACATTAAATATTTGTATATATATATATATATGAGTATATTATATGTATGTAAGTCGATTTCTGAGTAGTTCTTGAACAACCTAGTTCGCGGACGGACAACCTTGAAAAATCAATTTTCTTCATATTTTGTCAGTTGATTAGTCTTGGCAAGCACAGTAAAACTTGTAAATATCAGCTTATTTTGATGGGCGGTTCGTCCGTAAGGTCCATTTTTGTGATTTTCCCATGTCGGATGAATGGCAAGTTTTGATCCTTGACTTTGTTGCATTGTATTGAAAGATACAGACGTGCTATAATACTACGTTTGCTCCTTAATTTGTGTATAGAGCCCTTCTATGTGTATGCAAAAGGCAGTCTCCTTAGCTGTCATGTATATAGTTTTCAAAAACAAGTGTTTTAGGGTCACTGACCCCCTCCGTCGAGGGCAGCGCGAAGTAAGTTTATTCGAGCTAGAGAGCTTATTAGTGCTAATAACAAGCGCAATTTTTTGATATGTCATTTTTATGACCATGATAAACCCGCTGGCCAAAAATGAGCCGAATCCCAGACCCACTTCTGAGATATGGTCCTTCAAAGTTTGAAAAATCGCTGATATTGAGCCAAAACAGCATTCAAGTCAACTTTGAGCCGTCGTAGCCGACTAATGCGAAAAGATATTGAGGTAATATTCTGCACACATAAACCAGATACCTTTGACAATGTTTTGGGTTAATTCCAGCCAAATCTGATTAATTTTATTTTTGAACCTCCAAATTGCTTACCCAATCTGCACAGAAATTTACGCACTCTAGTTAGTTTGGTTCAGTATTAAGCTGACGAGTGCTCGAATCTCAAAGGGCCACGCATCGCCTTTTAAACCTATATTATTATAGGGGTCGCTAAAACCGTAAAAGGTATGTAAGACAATAATTATATAATAATGATAAACATAACAGTTGCGTTACATACCCAATCTGGCTTGCAGGATCCATTTTAGTAATAGTGCAAGCACAATCAAAGGTCGCAGTCATGTGGATATATATAATGTAGTCCATGCAAATGGAATTTTCTAAAACTGCATTTTCCAAAACAAAGTGCGAATCGTACTTTTGCAGTTATTAGAAAATAATGCTGCATGTCACTTATTATAAATTAAAGTATATACGTAATACGTATATATATATATATATATATATATATATATATATATATATATATATATATATATATATATATATATATATATATATATATATATATATATATATATATATATATATATATATATATATATATATATATATATATATATATCAGTGGCTCCCATAAAATACGGAGTACTTACGAACGAGCTCCGTTGTTGCAACCTGAAACAAAAACAAAAATTACAGCTCATTCCACTGAAGCACATGTGGAATTGGAGCAATCAGTTGGTAGAGCGTCTGTGCGTTAAGCAGGAGACAGCGGGTTTGATATTGTGAATTTCCGAAATGGGTGTCCGGACCTCTTGGAGCACCCCTTGGGATGCGGGCATAGGTGTGTTTGGTGTGTTCATGGGTGTGTGAGCCCCCCACCCCCACTTTCCAAAATGACAAATTTTGGCTATCCTCCAGATTTTCGGATTTTGGCACCCGATTTTTTTCTTAATTCTAAACCAAAATATCGAAAAGTTTGAGGGTGGGGCCTGGGATATGGCCATTTGGGGGTCGGGTTGGGACTGCCTCCAAAATTCCGAGGGTGGGACCGGGACTTCTCCATTTAGGAGGAGGGGTTCCCCCACTGGCGGATCCAGGGGAGGGGCCCGGGCAGTGGCGGATTCAGGGGGGGGGGGCCCGGGGCCCCCCCTTTGCGATTTGGGCCCCCTCCTTTGACATTCCGGGCCCCCCCTAGAAAATTTTTTCAGCTGTTTATAATGCATATTTCGAGTGAAAATTAAGCATAATTTTAATAAATTTCACAAATTATTAAAAAAATTTCGCCTGCGGCGCACTTATGCTTCTGTGCTGCTTTATTACGTACTTAGTTCTGTGACAGAATTTGTCTCTTAAAGTGTCTTCTATTTAGTTTCCTTTCCTGTTTTGTAAGTATATATATAATTAATTGTACTCAACGCCTTCAGTTTATTTTATGACTATATACCGGCTTATATATATATATATATATATTTACAAATTTTATTTTGCTTTCGTAACGTATATATGTATATATATATAAATGGGCAATGCAAGATTGATAATTGGCAGCTTCTGAAAGTGCTCTAGAATAAATCGTGGGTGAAAGATTTTGAAAAGCATCCAATTCCCCTTTTGGTTTTCAACTGATCGATTATACAACTCAATAACTCATCTCATCTTGCATAGCTAATCCTTTTAAACGTTTGAATTGCTGAATTTTACACGATTTCAAAAAATTCTTCAACTTCTGCCCCCCCCGTTTTGCACATTATTTTTGTGCCCTTTTAACCTTGTGCCCTTGTAACTTGTCTTCTTTATTGCCACCATTTCTTGTATATACTATTTTACTGCAAGTTTTTCATTTCGTAAGTTACTATATATACGTATCCGTATACGTTACTATATATATATATATGTACCCCCCGCCCCCCGGAAAAATTTGGTTACCCCCCGAAAAAATTTTTCAGCGGGCACCCTCCTTTTCAAAATCCTGGATCCGCCACTCCCCCCAGGTATACACACCTATGCGGGGACATATATATATATACATTCGAAATTTCAGAGGTCCGAATTCTGGTGGTTGGGCCAAAAAATCTGGGGGGTGGGTCCGACGGAGAGTGGGGGGGTGTAGGCCAAAACTGCCCGAAAAGGCCTAAATTTTCGATTTTGTGGCCATTTATGGCCACTCTTTGGCCAAAAATCGGGAGGGGGGTAGCAAAATCTGGGGGGGGGGTTCGCCAAAATTTGTCATTTTGGTGGGGAGTACCCATAGGCCCATAATCGCATTTTCAGCCATTGCTTATGCCGAAAAACATGAAGTTATCAAGCAATTTTAACATTAGACAGTGTTTTTAAACTCGCAAACTTGATTGCCAACATGTTTCTGAGTCCAGGATAAGGTCAATATTGAGCCTAGAAGTCCAAAAAACCGTTATAAACGTGTGTTTCTCGCGATAATAAACACGTTAAGCCAAAAATTTGGACTTTTTTGAAAAATTTTGCAAAATTTACCCTAAAAATGCCCAATTTTTGGCCAATTTTCGCGCCTTCGGCGCGACTACCCCCCCCCCCCCAGTTGGGGGGGGGGGGGCGGGGGCCCCCAAAAAGTTATGGGGGGGGTTCGAAAAATGGCTGGGGGGATTACCCCCCCCCAAACCTCCCCCAATTACACCTATGTTTTGGCCAAAAATCTGGGGGGGGGTCGCCCCCCCCTGGCCCTGAGACACATCTTCAATAACAATCGCATTTTCAGCAGCTTAATGCCAACAAACATTCAACCATGAAGTAATTAGACACTAGACAGTGGTTTTAAACTAAAAAACTTCATTGCCATAGTGTTAATATGTCCAAACAAGGTCAATATTGAGTCGAATCCATGAGTATTTCCCACAATCACTTTAAGCCATAAAATTGGACTTTTTTGAATTTTTGGAAACTTTACCCTAAAAATACCCAACTTTTGACCAATTTACGAGCCTCCCCTCCTCCAGTTGGCGTCCCCCCCCCCGAAAATTTCTGAAGGGGAGTTAGAAAAATGGCTGGGGGCCCTAACCCCCGTACACCTATGCTGCAATTCAACTCCTTCCAGCTCATATTAAAGACCCCAAAAAGCTAAACAATGTATTTTCGTCAAACCATTAACAGCTTCCTAGAATAAAACATTTGTATCTGTTAGTAGCTAAACTTTATGTAACTACTATTTGCTCCTTCAAATTCCCGCATGAGCCCGCAAAATCAAGAATCAGCACATTGACATTTTTGGAAGATAGATCATGCATGTCGTTGCCAAGCAAAGGTTTAGCCGGCATTACACCTTTTCGGAATTTTTGAATAGTCGATATCTCCCGCTGCAAAAATCTGCAAAAATCAGAACCTGGCCTGCAAAATTCTGCAAAAATCCTGCAAAATTCCTGTATATATGCAGGCGTCTCCCATTAAATGTGTAATGCTGAGTTAACCGAGGTAATTTACAGCTATTTTTAACGATTTTTAGCTTAATTAAGCGAATTCTAGCAATTTTTCGCTAATTTTTGTAATTTTTTGGAAAAATTTCGAATTTTTAGCTAAAAATTTTCAAAAATTTAGGTAGGGGTTTGAATTTTTTTAGAGGGGAGGGGTCTGAAAAAATAGATTTGGGGAGGGGTAGAAAAAATTTTTAGGGGGGGGGGGGTTGGCGTCTGGCGAAGTGGCGACCCCTCCAGTTAAACCTCAGTTCCCCACGCACGCCCACCCATAGGTGTGGCTGGCGAAAAAAGTGGGGGTGGGGGTTCAGAAAAAAGTAGGGAGGGGGTTTGGCGAAAAAAGGGGTAGGGGGGTCGCGAAAAGTCGATTTGGGGGGACGGGTAAGAAAAATTTTCTAGGGGGGTCGGCAAAAAATTTCGAAAAAATTCGGTTTTTCGTTAAAAAATTGAAAAATTTTCTCAATTTACAGCTATTTTAGCTAGGGTAGGAAAAAATTTTTAGGGGGGGGTTGGCGACCCCTCCATTTGGGGGGAGGGGTCCCCCCCACCCCCACCCCTAACACACCTATGCGCCCACCCCCCCACCCCCAAGCACACCTATGACCCCCACCCACAACCTAACAATGTGGCTAGTGCTTGGCTTACGAACAATATGGAAAATAAAATTTCTACAATAGGGTTTGTTTTTTACTTCTGAGTAAGGTACATAAAAGTACAATTAAATTTAAATATTACCCCATTTCTCCTTCAGTACATTTCTTGGTAGAAATTCCCTGCTAAGTTCATTCAAGATGGCAGCGAATATTTTTCCTGAAATTTTCTGTAAGCACGAAGAGGTACGTATGAAATGATATTCAGTATATGAAAGAACATTTGGAGTACATTTAATCTAGGGCCTAGTCGGTATATGTACCTATGCCTGCGCTGCTAAGTTCAACTGGGTAAAAATTTGGGAGGATAGCAACAGGTACCTTGGGAGGTAGTAAAAATTCAGCAACAACGTAAGACATTTCTAAGAAATTATTAAATTCTTAGAATTGTCGTGGCAAGGATGCTCTGTTGCCGGTTTTAAGTAAACCTAACTATATCATTTTTATATCGTTAAAAAGATCTCGTTCTCGTTCTACGCAACATAATGATGTAAAAATTATTGCTGTACGATTTTCATAGCTCAAGTCATAGTATTTAATTTGTCGAAAACGCCCGTTTTTAAAAAATGTCAGCGTTGTATGTTTGCATGCAGAGAAGCCCCTCTCCCCGAGATTTCGGCCTTAATTTTTCTAGCATCTCGCAAGCTTATTCTATTAGGAAGAGCCGACTCTCTTACTCTTGGTATTATAAACTCTTGGTAAAACTATGCAGGGAGGACTACAGTCTGAGTGTGGTCACTTATACCCTCTGCCCCTTCAAAAAGTTGACCAAATAAATTTCTTCAGGTAAATTATTCCAAAGCTTTAGTTACTGTTACGAACTGTTACGAACAACATCAAGTGTAGATACCCAGCACTTTATTTTTAATCCATGGGTTCTGTCGCCAAAACTATTAGCATATGGGAAAAGCTCGTGAAAGGAAATTAATTTATTATTTAAGGTGGTAGTACCACTAGCGGGATTTTCTACATAATCTTGGTATGAATAAAGAAATCTTGACAAAATTTCAGGAAAAGTAAGCTAGGATGGCAGGCTATCTTTGCACAATGTTTTGGTGTCAGTGAGCGCATAAATGGCTAACTATGGCTTTGCGCATGCGCAAATAATCAAAATTTTATTTAAGCTTTATATGACATATTTGACTCAACCACGTGAAAGAGCGCAAAAAGCGCTTTAAAATGATGTGCATATCTCTGCTGTACTATCGTGGTGCCTATCAAAAGCTACAGGTGTTTTTAGATGTGGCTGAATTACGTATAATAACTATTTATCCGAAAATTAAATCTATTGGATTTTAGCGGTTCCTGTTGCGTTATTTATGTGCATTATTTAATAGAAAGCACTTTGTGATTGCTTATTTCGAAAATCAAAGCAAACAATGAAAAATTACAGAAATTTTGTTTTTGATTTTCACGTAACTCCTTCAGTCAAAATGGACCAAATTTTGCAAATATGTTATGCATCAGCATACGCTCAGGCCGTTTTCTTGGTTTTTGGAAAAACTCAATATTAAGCAAGATATAAAATTTACAAAATTTCGAAACACGCAAAAAACGGAAAACTCACTTTTACGAAAAACTAAAAAAACGGCCTGAGCGTATATGTAAACTAGCCATATTCAGAAAATCTCAAATGATTTCATCAAGGATTGAAGGAGATATTTACATTTAAAGCTTTTAATACATTTCCTATTGTGTAGACAGCAAGCCAGTCCCCGCAGCGTCGTGGGTCAGCTCATCTCATGCAAAACATGATAAAGAACAAATTTGCCAAATTTCAAGCCGATCCATTAAGTATTTAGTTCACAGCATCTCTTCAAAGTCCACCCCGGTAGTGGTACTACCACCTTACCCAGCTGTGAAGATAGCATGCGTATAACATAGAAATTCGTGTGAAGTTAGCACACACTCCTAAATTATGGAATTGTTTGGAAATGATTCAACTTGACAAACGCTCAGCGTTTTTCTGACTTCTGTTTAAAATTGTCGGTACCTTAGCTAAGTCGTCAATTGGGTCACGCTTGAGCAGTTCAGTTGGGATAAGGTTGTGTTGCAAGACGGTTGGGGGTTATGTTTTGGGTTCGATTCGATTTTGCGATCCACTTGTTCGGTGCTTAGTCGCGAAGTTTGGGCTGATCAAGTTTGTTGTTTATTGTTTGAGTGAACTCAGTGGCGCTGTAAATTTATCAAGTTCTATATTTGAATTGGTTGCGAAAGTATTGAAGTAGTTACTTTGGTTTTGTACCGTTGGAGTCTTGTCGGCTCAGTTGTGAATTTGACAGTAAAATTATAGTTGTTGAAATATTTTCTTAAGTAGACTTAGGGCATTTTCCATTGGCATCGCACACCACACAGTTACCTTGTGATCTAGTCTTATCCTAAGTTAAAATTGCCAACTTGTTTTATTCAGTAACCAGTACATTTTACTAACATAGGTAGACTCGAACTTCACATGTGGCGACCGTGTCATGTGGTAGATGCCAGTGGAATTTGCTCCTAAAGTTTCAAAATTTTTTAGACGATCGTTTGCAAGATATTCAACGACTTTTTGAATTTTTACCTTACTTGGATGCGCCAGCTGAAGTTGAAAATTTTGTTTTTCGTCAACGTTGCTGCGAACAAGCGCCTATTTTGGAGCGGTGGGATAGGTTCGAAACGTAAAATTATACAGATCCTCCCTTGCGTGATGGGGTACCTCCAGGTACCCGTGGGGGGGGGGGCCCGGATAGACATTGGGGGATTCCGTATATTCCTACTACCATCCCTTTGCAAAATTGGCGGGGTCAGCCGCAAAATCAGCATACGTCAAATGTGCGAAATCCAGTCCCGGCCAGTCAAAGTCAGTGGCAGCCGGCTACAGATCGGCCTGCCGCTCAGGTGGTGGGGTCGGGTCGGGGGGCCCCAAAACCGGCTCCAGCAATTTCTCAGATGCTGAATAATACTTTTGGTCCGCCTGTTACTGGGGGAACCAGTCGGTGCAGAGGGGGGGGGCGACCCCCCCCCCCAAATCAGCCTCCCCCACCCCCTCCCCAAGTCCAGAATTCCCAGACTCCCCCTTTAACAGTTCCCACCCCTGGCCAAAATTCATCGGGGGAAAATGCTCAGAATGCGGCTACAGATCATGTGTGTATTGTCAATATGTCATGTGAGGAGGCAGGAGGTTCCCCTCCCCCCAGGCTAGTACGTCAATTTTACCGTCGGACGAGGAGATTTGGGCGGCGGCGGCAGCTGTTGTCCGGGATCCAGAAGTGGCCAATCTTCCGAGAGGTGATCCACGTCGGCTGCACAAAATTGCGGATTACTATCAAAGTTTGGTGGATCGCATGACAAACCTTTTGACCGAAAAGCATGTTGAAAGTGGACGTCCGTTTTTGTCAAATTCGGCTTCGCCCCTGGCGTCAAACTCTGATGCGGCTCAGCCATCCCGCACTCCTGTGGCCGGCCCGACGTCTCCTCAAGCGTGACTCTCAACATTCGTACGGTTCGGGACAAAATACAGTACATTCGGTCCCTTGTAATGGATCTCGGCCTGCTCAGTCGGGGGGTCCGCCCCCCTGTCAGAATCAACCTCCACCAAGTCAAAATTCGGGTCATAACCCTTTGCTGCCAAATGATGCGATACCTGACTCTCAATATTCGCGACAACAGCAGGATCAGGCTGGCGCTCCGCCACCGGGGGCGCCGCCTCCCCAGGCGGCTGGACCATTTTATTATGATTCTGATGGGAATTGCTATTATTTTGATGAATCAAATCAGCAATATGTATACGTACAGCCGGATCCTGCTGCTCAATATCAATGTGGCTATCAACAGGACCAGTCTTCGGCTCAAGAACAATGTACGTATGCGTTTCCACAACAGGAACTGTTATTGGCTCCTATGTACCCGGATCCTGGTCCGGGTACTCCGCAAAATTACTGATATTTTTCACAACAGCAAGGGCAGCAGCAGACTGCAACCCCTCCTGCTCAACAGTCTCAACAGCAGGGCCAATTCCAGCAACAGCCAGACCAAGGGGTCTATGGCGTTTCTAGTGCTTTTTCTTCGCCTGGGGGCAAGGGCGTGGGCGACCACACCCCACTCCTCCCACTATGCAGGCCACTGATATTTCTGTTAGCAAACATAGCGCTCAATTATATCGTACGTATATGGCCATTTTGCAAGACATACCGCGTTTTGAACCGACTCTAGAATATTTTGAAGATTGGTTACCCCAATTTGTTTCTGCAGCCACGGTTCAGGGAATTCCTCAAGATCAATGGGCCCGATTGACGTTCAATAAATTGTCGGGAAAAGCACTGATTTATGCGTCCAGAATTGGCCCTGGTCTTGTGGATTCTTTGGATAATTTTGTACGCCTGCTCTCTGCCCAATTTCCGAAGCCCAAGTTATCTGTTTCGGAAAAATTTCATCGTTTCGCCCAGCGTGTTCAGCAGTCTGGGGAGTCGGCGCGCCAGTACGTATCGGAGCTCCAGTCTCAGGCCCTAGAAGTTTGGCCATCTCAGGAAGATAGAGACAGGCACTGCGTCCAACAATTATTTGACGGAATTCGCTCGGAATATGCCTCAGCATTGGCCTCAAATTTCAGTAAAGGGGAGCCTACCTTAGAAGAAATTCTACGTACTTTGGATAAATTGGAGGCCCGAAATTCGAAACCTGGTTATGGCGAATAGCAATTTGTGGCTCCAATTTTTAATTTGAATTCCCAGCCTATGTCAAAAGAAGGGGTGCCCCCCTGGACTCGACGCCGGCGACGCGGCTGGAGCTACGGGAGATGAAGGACTGGCTGGAGACGAAGTTCTGGGACAAATTCAAGAAAATGGAAGAAGAAAAGCGTAAGCGTTTTCCACCGTGCAAGCATTGTAACAAACGCGGACATCATCCGGACAAATGCTGGGACACGGATCCAAGTAAGGCCCCTCCGGGGTATAAACCGCGAAACGCACAGAATTCTCAACAGCAGGTGGATATGGTGGGGGCCTACCCGACAGTTCCTCCTCCGGCGTCATATCACCCTCAGGCGACGCCGCCACAGCTAATGACTTATCCACAACAAGAGCCTCAACAGGCTCCAGGTTGGTATTATATGCCATCGGGACAGCCGCGGCTGCCCGCAGAGGCGCAGGTAGCGCTGGCTCCAGCGTTTCCGGCGGCTCCTGCGGGGGGGCGTCCTGTCGCGCGGGCACCTGTTCAAATTCTCAGCCTGTGGCTGCGGCGCCTGTTAGACCTCCTCCCTCTTATCCAAACTTTGTCAGAGCTTCTCATGGTCCTATAGGGGGTGGGGCCCGACAGGTGGTTCGAGGGCCAGGCCCTCGTGCCACTACAAGTCCGACGGCTCAACAGGTCTCAGAAATGGTTTCTCAATTGGCAATTCATATGATTCAAATAGAACCTGATTTGGCTAAATTGGGCAGTCCAGAACATGTCCTGGGTACCACTTCTGCTCCGAAAGAAGTCGAAACAACGGATCGGGTGGTCCAACTTTTTCAGTGGATGCACCGCAATTTTTTTCCTTCTTTCGTCCATTCATTCAAAAACGAACAGTTTAATGGACCAATATTATGTGACACTTAAAGAACAAGTAATTGAAATGACAGATTTGTTTATGGCGCTATGGCCAGATAAGTTTGATCCAGAGCAAATTTGGTCCACGAATTATGAGCCATCGGATTCATGGTGTCAGGGGGCCTCTCCGGTGCGGGGGAACCAACGGGTTCGGAAACCGCTAGTCGCTAGTGGGGGGCAGCCCTCCCAAGGTCCTACTATTCCGGACTCTGCACCTTCTGGAGCTGCACCTGCTACTTCGGTGGCTTGCGGCGCTGGGGAGGTCACCCCCCCTTTGCATTCAGAGGTGGGGCCCTCCCAGGGTCCACTGGTCCCCTATTCCTCCCAACAGGCCCGACAAAATTGTCAACAGTACTAATGGCCAAAATTTTTCGTCAGACACAATTGATTCGGGTCAGGTCCGTGAAATTGATCTAGATGCCGTTTTGGCTGCGGGGGATAACACCCCTGCCATTCTCATTCAAGTGGACGGGCAAACTTTGGTTGCAATTATTGATACTGGAGCCTCCATTTCGATCTTGAGTTCGGAGGGTTTAGAATTAGTTTAGAGTTCGCGTGCGGGGGCTGAATTGGTAGTGCAATATCCAGATCCCATTCGGGCGAAAACTCCCGGAAATGACTATTTGAGGCTCACAGGTAAAGTCTATGTTCCTTTTCAAGTGGGTCAAATTCAGTTTGGGTGGCATTTCCATCTTGCTCCCGATTTTTATAAAGATATTTTGTTGGGACCTGATTTTATGAAAGCTCACTCCTGGGTTATTTTGCTCTCCCAAAATATTGTGAACATGGGGGGCCTGTATCATGACCTGCTTACTCCGGATTAATTGCGTTCAGTGTGGTCCACGAAAGACGGACAACTCGCTGCTGCAGTGCTGGCAGTAGAAGTAGTGGTTCCCCCCTCCTCGGAGGTCTGGGCTAAGGCTCAGGTCTCCTCAGAACTGACCGGGACTCACTTTTTGTTCGAACCTTTGGATTCCTTTGTTCATGTAAATCGTGTATTGCCATATGGGGGGATTATTGATCTCAAGCAAAATTTTTTCGAATTTTTGGTGGCGAACCCTACGAATTGTCCAGTTGCCTTGTCAAAATCCATGCTGGTCGGGTCCATTTGCCCGGCTGAGGACTATCTGGCCACGGATCCGTCTTTTGAAAAACCATTGGCCGTCACCAGGCACAGGCAGACTTAGATACGTATATTGAAGATATGATTTTTGTTGTTGACTCAGACCTTGGGACCCCTCCTCCACGGGTGGCGTCGCCATTTTCAGAATTTTTGTTTGATTCTCCCTTTGAAGATCATTTGGTTCTCAATTGTGATGATGAGCAAGTTCACGGGGACATCCTATCAAAAGAGCGGGTGGGCCCCCCCCCCCTAATTTCTCGGAATTTTTCACGGATATGGAAGCTATTCCAGAAGCGACTTCGTGTGCTAAGAGGGTTACAGCCCCTCCGGAACCTGGACCTTCCCTAAAAGAGGAGGTGGTTCCCCCTAAAGTTTCTTCGGAGGAATCAAAAATTCTGACTTCTTGTCTGTTCTCTGGTGACGATTTGGTTGATTTTAATCAGGAACAGTCTAAGCAGTGGCCAATGGTGCCTGTAAATTTTTCTGAAATTGTGGAAACGTGGGCTGATGAGTCTCAGCCTCGTGCGGGGGTTTCCTCTGAGGGGGAATCGCCGTGCGACTGCGTGGACCCGCCAGCAGTGCAGGACAAGCCGAAACTTTTCCGCAAATTTCTTCGACGTAGTTCATCCGGGCGAACCAGGGTTTGAGCCCCCTACGTACCGAGTTTCTTCTGAAAAAATTTCGGGGGTTTTGTCTGAAGTGACTCCCAAAGAAATTTCGGGGAGTTACGTACGTACATCTCGGGAAGAAGAAGAAGTCGACCCTTTTTCGGCAGCTGAGTCTGTTGCTACTGCACTTTTTGCTGACCCAGAAAAACGTTCTCTCTTGAATGGGAAAATTAGTTTGAAGGACTGTTGCCTCTCTCGTAGAAATCAACGGCGCCTTCGGCTAATGATCTTGAATTTTCCTAACATTTGGGACGCTGCTGGTGGTTTCGGCAAGACAGATATAGATTATCATTATATCGAAATTGAACCGGGCAAACGGCCTATTCGCACTCGGGCTTATAAAGTTAATCCAGCACTGAAGAAAATTATTGACGAGAAATTATCCGCTTGGCTGGAACAGGGCCTTATACAGCCTTCTCGGTCACCTTGGGCCTCCCCAATAATTTTAGTGGCTAAGAAAGATGGGACTGGCGACTCTGTGTTGATTATCGAAAATTGAACGCCGTCACAAAAAAAGGATTGTTATCCATTACCTCGAATTGACAACCTTTTCGAATTAATTTTGGGCCATTGTATTTTTTCAAAGCTCGATTTGGCCTCAGGTTTCCATCAAATTCCAGTCTATCCGCAAGATCGGGAAAAACGGCCTTTATTACCATTCTGGTTTGTACGAATTCAAGGTTATGCCGTTTGGGCTGTGTAATGCCCCCAGTACTTTCCAGCGGATAATTGATCGGATCATGGAAGGATTTATTGTTTATATTGACGATATATTGGTTGCTAGCCCGACTGAGTCCCATCATTTGCAGCGGTTGCTAGATATTTTTCAACGTTGTCAAAGAGAGCACGTTCTTCTCAAATTGTCAAAATGTGAATTTGCACGAAAACAGATGGCATTTTGGGCCATATTTTGTCGGAAATTGGCATAGCAACGGACCCCGATAAAATTCGGGTGGTTCAACAATTTCCAGTACCTCAATCAGTTAAGTATGTTCAAAGTTTCTTGGGCCTGGCGGGTTATTACCGACGATTTGTCCCACATTTTTCGAAAATTGCGAATCCATTGACCCGTCTTTTGAAAAAGGATGTTGAATTTGTATGGGATTCGGCTTGTCAAGTTGCTTTTGAAACCTTGAAAGAAAAATTGGTTTTGATTTACCCGGATTCCACAAAGCCCTTTACTTTAGTCACTGACGCTAGTTACCAGGGTATAGCGGCCATTCTCCAGCAGCAGGACAATTTGGAAAAGTTTCATCCCGTTGCGTACGCTGCTAGGGCCCTTCATGCTTCCGAGAAGAACTACACGGTCATTGAATTGGAGGCCCTTGCAATTTTCTTTGGAATTTCCTATTTCCAACATTATTTGATTTTACACAAGTTTGATGTGATTACGGACCATCAAGCCCTCGAATTTATTTTGGGGGACCATGCAAAGCCGAAGTCGGCTGAAGGCAGAGTTGCCCGTTGGCGTGCCTTTATCGAGCAATTTCGTTTTCGTGTCATTCAAAAACCTGGTTCAGTAAATGGGGCAGCCGATGCTTTGTCACGGAATCCACCTACCATTGCCGGGGTTTTCGCGGAATATCCTAAACTTCCTGAATTTTTATTTGCTGTGTTGGACGATGTGTTTGATGCCGAGTGTCCTGATGATGGTCCGGATCTCCCTCCTCAGCTCGTCGCAGCTCAGGAAATTTGGGCTGAGACCCTACGTACTGATCCGTTTACTTCGGCTATGATCGAATTTCTCCAAAATGATAAATTGCCAAAAGATTTACAGTTGACTTCGTACGTACGGGGATCAGCTTCAAAATTTGTGTTTGAGAATGGCATGCTATACCGGATACAAACGGATAAAAAGGACACCCCCTCCCTGATGCTATCAAATTAATTGTTGTTCCTCAAGAATGTCGCCAATACGTACTCAAAGAATGTCATAACGATTTTTGGGGAGTTGTCATGTAGGAAAAATGAAAATGTTGGGAATTGTTGCCGCCAAGTATTTTTGGGAGACCTTGTCCCGGGATGTTTCTCGTTTCGTGGAATGCTGTCAGGTATGTGCGGCTTGCAACCCTGGACCACGTAAGCCTCAGGCTTACTTAAAAGTTTTTACTCCAGTGGAAGCACCATTTGAGCGCATCAGCATGGACGTCATGCATGCGCCCCCCCACATCATTAGGTAATTTTCGAGTTTTGGTTATTGTTGATTTTTTCACTAGATGGGGGTGGACTTTGGCAATGGCAAATGAACAAACAGTTACTATTGCAAAATTGTTAACTGAACAGGTTATTGCTGTCCACAGGGCCCCACGCGAAGTTTTGACTGACAGGGGTACGCCTTTTTAATGGAAGATCTTTGTAAATTGATGGGTACACGAAAAGTACGTACGACCGCCTATCACCCACAATCTAACGGGGCGTGTGAACGTTTGAATGGGACTTTGAAAGGCATGTTGCGAAATTGTATGGTGGCTTTTGCTCGAGAGTGGGATGTCCTCCCACCTTGGGTGCTGTTTGTTTACCGAGCAGCCCCACATGCTTCCACTGGAGAGTCCCCATACTATCTCCTTCATGGTCGGGACCCCCGTCTTTTTTCTGAGAATTTTCTGAAGTTGCCAGAACCAGGCACGAAACCTTTCAACCCTTCGTACATGCGTGACTTAATTACTCGATTGCGATATTCACGGCAGTTACTGAAAGAACATATGGAAGCTATTCTAGAAAAGCGTAAAAGCGACTACGATGCTAAGGTTAAACCGGTTGACTATACTGAGGGTTTGTTAGTATGGGAGGACGTTTCTAAGGCGAATATTCCAAAGGGTGCAAGCCGCAAATACCTGCCAGTGTTAGAAGGTCCTTTTCGGGTCGTAAAAATTTTAGCCCCCCCCCCGAACGTTCAAATTCAGTCCACTACCAAAGTTGATCCGCCAGTTGAAACTATTCATGTAAATCGTCTTAAACCTTTCCTCCAGTAGCAATACGTAACTGAACGAAGTAC
>JASAND010018184.1:0-11340 GCA_030248195.1 Trissonchulus latispiculum
TTTATTCCGCCGGAGGCGGAATCTTTGTAATGACTTGACCCTGTTTTGGCTTGCAAGTCAAGGTAACACTTTCTTCTTGTGCTATGTTTAACACACAATTCTAGCTGGTGAGTTTTTCTCCCATGCGGGGGGATGTTGACTAAAGTTTGCCACTAGAAATCATTTTGAACTATAAAAATTATAGGCCTGAAGTGTTACTCTATTATCTACTCTGTAACTTGTTCAGAATTAAAAATTTTCAATTTATAAAATTTGGGAAATTCAGGCTGAAAATTTCTTCATCCTTTGTTTAGGTCCCCCTTTTGGCAGATTCGAATTTTGCTTTCAAACAGGCCAATAAGTAGAGATTATGCAAATGAGGTTTACAATATTAATGTCATTTTCAATTGAGCAGTGCTTCTGAGCAGCGTCTGTAAGCTCAATAGCAATCTGCGAGGGAATGTTGAGCATTAGCCAACTGTTCTCACAGTTTTTTGCCTAATTAACGTAAGTAGTAAGTATTAACGTGCCGTTGGTGCCACAGACTGGTTTGGAATGGATCAGAACGATCAGTTAAAGACATTGAATTATCTGATATTTCAATATGTGCTGTAAAATATCACGTACCAGTTACATAGGCTCTGAAGTAGACTGCTAGGTCGTTTGGATTTTGACTGCAGATTCTCTGTTGCAGATGAGAAAGTTCATAGTTCAATCGAGTGTTACATAGGCAATGAAAAATTAGGGATAATTAAGAACATACTTTAAAATGAACGAATAATTCACATTTTTGTCCATCGAATTATTCGTTAAATAGTGTGGAATTAGTAACTGACTATTCGAACGTTTGTAGTTTTCGGGATTTCTAATACTATATTTGTGCCCACAGTAGATCTGAACGGAGGCGGAAGGATTTAACTGACGTAACACATATATTTAGCCATGTTAGCAGCACATAAAGCTGAAGTCCATTTTTCTGTTCAATCTTTGTAGGGTCTGAAGAAGCTATTGTACACTTTACGAATTTAGCATATATAACAACAAAGCTAAGTCGACCAGAACCACCTTTCTGGAAAACGAAAACTTGGACAAAACAGCTACCTTACGCATGCAGACTAGTGCTCTGTAAAAATAAGCCCACTTTTAAACGTGGAATTGCAATTGCTCAGACTCAGCGTAGTCAAAAACATAGTCATACCAAGTTTTAGTTCGACTGATCAAGTTACTGGTGGAGACAAGAGAAGGTCATCCGCGTATGCTCAAATTACTGAAAATAGTGTTGTATGCTTTAAAAATTGACCAACAGAGATATGAAGCAAAGTAAGATGCATGTATGTTAGATGTATGCAATTCTATTGTTGACACTATGTAGAGCCGGTGTCGATCGGATCCGAAACGATACAGCACCTGTCTGCTCCGAACTGACACCGCCTAGCGGACCAGGGACCAGTTTCATAAAAGTTGTCGAGTCCGCGAGTCGTCGAGTAGCCTTTTACTCGCATTACATTATTTCTTTGGAATTAAAAATTAAACAGCAGTCACTGAAGCTTAATTTCTGGTCTATGTAATTAGTAGAACAATGTAAAATAGTCCCACGGTAGAAATATTAAGCTTTTAAAATTTTCTAAAAATTTGTCGAGTAAAGTTTTTACATTGAAAAGTTCTCGAGTAAAATTTGACTAGAGAACTCGATTCGAAAACTATCAGCTATTTTTCAACAGTACTCGCGTTTCAGGATCACAAGTCACCGACATTTCCAGCGTAAATCAGCTACTCGACTCGACGATTCGACAAAGTTTTATGAAACTGGCCCCAGGTCTTTCTCACTCCAATTCGCCTCACAATTGAATATGCAAGAAGCCAAGCAATATAAAATCATAATCACTTCCTGAGGATGATAACTACTAAACAGTATGTATGTATAAACAAACTCACACTCTCACACACAAACACACAGACAATCACACACCTGGGCGGAATCAAATCCCCATTTAGGGGATACTTGTTTTATCACTCGCGTCTGTTGACTAGTCGAATTCGAACCTGTTATTTCTTGTGTGTTTTTCTAGTAATGTGTATAGTATTTTCTACTTGGTTACTTTGAACTTGGAATTCTTCTTGTTGGTTTTGTCGAGCTTTATA
Organism: Trissonchulus latispiculum; assembly: GCA_030248195.1. NCBI lineage: Eukaryota > Metazoa > Nematoda > Enoplea > Enoplida > Ironidae > Trissonchulus > Trissonchulus latispiculum. The sequence continues at coordinate 2,122 of JASAND010018184.1, forward strand.
TATCCCGTATATACTAGTGTTTTGTAGATTCGTAGTCTTGTTAATTAGTACATTTAGCCTAGTTTTGTTGAATTTTTGCTACAGTCCATATTTTGTTATTTTTTCTATACTGGTTAATTTTGCATACTTGTTTGCGTTTTTCATTGCCAATGCATCATATTTGCTCATAATTTGTGTGCTTTATATATAGCCTTATTTGATTCCAGCTACTTATTTTTGTTGTGTATTTTGTCATTCCAATATATATACTGCCATTTGTTTTTGCAGGGTACAACCCTATGCAGCTTTACTGTGTATACGTATCATATACTAGTTGCCATCATGGCTCTGCCATGCAAAATTTTGTATGAAAATACCAACTTGTCCAATAGGATGGGTTACACCCAAATAGGGCATCACCCTACAGTGTGTCCTTTTATAGTTACTTGTTAATTATATACGTAACTTGCATCCAGGGTGATCGTGTGATAAGCGCTAACCCTTGGTATGTCAAGTATAAATTTAACTTTATATTAATTTTCTTAGCGCTTCATTTATTATATACACACTGTTTGAATTCATTTCCATTAGGAGGGTGAGCCCTCTTCCCTTGAGAAAATTTCTTGGGTATTTTCATATTTGGTTTCTTCAAATTTTTTCTACTAGTACGGTTTTTTAGGGTTTCTACCAAATACGTGTATTTTTGTACTGCATTTACGTACGTATGTACTTGTGTTTTTTCTACTGTTACTAGTACTCCTAGTATATTTATTTGTTTTTTGTGTACGTATACATTTGCAATAGTTCATTTCAGCGTAAAGTGCTTTTTAACTTTGTTTTTGGGAGTGACGCTCACGTACCAAGCGCCGTACGGTCAGTCCTCTCAGGAGTTCGGACGGCGAGCCCTGGGGAGATGTAACGCAAGAGGCTGACTGTAACGGTCAACCTTTTCGTTATTACAATTATTACGAAATCACTTTACTTAGCTAATAGTTGGCTTGCCTAGTCAGCAAGCATTCCTTCACGTGTCATGTAGCTCCACCTATAGGATAGGTTTGGATGGGTGGGGTCCCCCCTTGGAGCTACATGATTGGGACACCCCAGCTAGAGGGCGCTTCTCTTGGGAGGGGGTTATCCGTCAAACTTCTCCCCCTTTCAGTTGTGGGTTTTCCCTTGTACAGTACAGTCGCTATCTCTCTCTATTCTCTCCCTATCTCCTGTACAATTTCTCCCCCTGTATATCTTCAGTGGGCCTATTATTTGGTACGTTAGCGGGGCTTCGCCCATTATAAATTGGTGAGTGTGTGTTTAGTTTATTTGACTGTATAATTGTTTGTCTGTCGGGCTTTGCCCTCCTAAATTACTACAGTTATTACTTCTATTTCTATTCTATTTCCATAAATACTTGTTGTACGTATTAAATATCTCCACTAGTTTTGTGTACTTTTGGTAGGTAAATACTGAGCTCCTAGGTTAGTTTAGTGTTATTTCTGAGGTGAGCGGGTGTCACCCACTCACTAGGGCTATTTATTTGGCGAGGCTTCCCCGGCCGGCTCCTGCGCGGTTGGTGTGTTATTCACTTGTGCCACGGTCTCCTCGCTTGAGTTGCTCTCGCGGGGTAACGGTACTATTGTGTTAGGCTAGTTTCACTCTGGTACCGCTACAGTTTATACTCGTTCTAGTTCGCCTACAAATAACATACTTTTGACAGCATTGTTCAAATTTCGTTTCCAGTTAAGTTATCGAAAGTGGAGCATAATGCATGAATGAACTATGGTTAAAGGATGGAGGGTGGATTATAAATCCTGACATCACATTTCACTATGCAAATGGAGTACAGCCTCAGAGCGGCTGCCAGATCAGGAGTGCAACAGAGGCAAAACTGGTTCTCAACTTACGGATAAGCTGTCATTTTCTTCAGGTTTCGTTTTCTTGTTTTTTGATTAAGATCAGAGATAGGCATGGCGGGTGAAAAAGGTCCCTCTGTGTCTATATCTGATTTCCAATCAAGTTTTAGCGAGTTCAGGGAGTTTTAAGGAGATGTCGCTTTTTGAAATCGTTTAACCGAAGCGGGGTTATAAGGTGAATATGAACTTTTAGAAATAGGACTTTCCCCCTCTGTCCTTGCTCGTCTTCCCCTCTAAATCCCTTTCTGCAGCCGTCTTTTTTGATCCAAAGCTGTCGAACAAGCTGTGGTAGTTTTCAGCCATCCTAGTTGTAACTGACATCCGGGGGTCAACAATGGTTGGTAAGTCAACCGTTGCTGACCAGGGTGCCACTGCGATAACCTTCTACCGCGGCTACCTTCTTCAACGTTTCTACCAGGGCTTCTGGACCAAAAGGAAACCGAGGACAAACCCAAACGGGAGGAGTCAGGTACTCTTGTACCCACGAAACTAGGACCAAGAAGAGAGAAGGGAAGAGGGAGGTTCAGCTTTTCGAACACCATGAAAAGTAAAGAATTGTCCCAGCCGTGTTTCGAACCACGGCCCTTCTGATTCCGGAGCAGACATGCTAACCAACTACACCACAGGGCCATCAGCTGAACTCTCGTTAAAGGCTTATCAATCTTTCCTATGCCTGAGCATGCTTCCCTTACATTACGTCTGAATTGCTTGGGAGTCATGTTTCTGTCCTTGACCTTCGCTTCTCCGTCTCTTGTCCATATTTTTAAACGGTCGGCGGAGAGCAGCAACACAATGGCCACAATGTGTACCGCTGTTGCTAGGCCCTTCTCAAAAAACGAAACTCCAAACTTTTGGAAGTTGGGAACCCCAAAGTAGGTTTTTGGGTTGGGGTCCGATTAGTGGTTTCCACTTGTGGTCTTCGTAAGTTTATTTCGATTGTTCAAGTCTCTCGTATAGTTTCTGAAATGTGATAGAGAGTTTTGGTCTAAGTTTTGAGTCGTTGCATTGCAGTTTATATGTGTGATTGAAAACGAAAGTCGTAGTTTTTTTCTATTTTCTATTAGGTCAGTAGTACGGTCGTCAAAGCTATATCAGAACTTACTCTCGCGGAAAATTTTCTAGACTTGCTCATTATTTCTTTGAGGCCTAGGTATCGCACACCGAGCACTTATCTGCAATTCCTTACTAGGTTCGATACAACAGTTTAGTTTATGAAGTGTACGCAGTATCCTACACCGGGTTCAGTGATATTAACCGGATGTCGTAGGGACAAGAAGTTTGTTATAGAGCGGAGATCATTTCAGTTTCAAAGTCAAGCCGAGATTTTCGAGACAAACTCAAAAACGTGAGGCAAGAGTTACACAAAATAGGCAGTCCCACTAGCGTAGCCAGAAAAAAATTTCGGGGGGGAATGCAAAATTGTTTCGGGGGTCTGGGGGGCGGACCCCCCCAGAAGCTGAGAAATTTTTCTATTTCGTGAACTTCATGGAATTTTTACAGAGCATTCGTTGAAATTACAATAATATTTAAGGCACAGTGCGTGTTCGTGCACCCAAATGATGCAGAAGGTGGTCAAAGTACACCAAATAGGGTAATAGGTACTCATTTTTTAGTGCGAAACACGCAAAATCCTGGTAAAACACACTTATTTCGCGCCGAAGGCGCGAAAAATTTTTTGGAAAATGGGCGTTTTACACATGGCAGGAAAAAATTCCTGGGGGGCAACACAATTTCGGGGGGGGGATTCCCCCATTCCCCCCCCTGGCTACGCGCCTGGGCAGTCCCCCTGGTTAGACAATTTTTTGAACAATTCTGATATTTTAAAACAGTTTAAAAGCACTAATCACAAAACAGACAGATCACCAAACGTGTAGAAATCTAACATTCTCAAAAGTGTAAAATACGAGAATTTAGACTAAAATGGTAAGAGTTTTTAGAGAGAATTTCCGAACCTCCCCCCCCCCCAAATGACAAGGGCTCCCGGAATTCCTTCTCAGGTAATCCCGGAAAAAGCAGCTAATATTATTAGTACACACAAACACAGCAAAGGCAGTAACAAAAATAGCAAAGAGTCTAAGGCGGCGAGGTGCCTGATGTGAACGTTATTTCTGCTTTGACGAGAAGGAGATTCGTAGATGCTTTTAGATTATTTTTACGCTTACAAGATATTAAATCTAAACCTAAGGGAGGGTGTGTCTACTCAACCTAGAAGGGAGAATAATTTGAAAATGGCTTCTGAAACCAGCCACAATTTCGATCATCCATCCACCAGATTTCCAAATCCCAGCCTAGGATCCGAATTGCACACTTTTTGGGGAGGTTTCCTATCTGGGGAAAGTTGTTTGACGCCTCTCCCAGCCGACTCATCTCTTGGAATGTCTGTGACAACATAGTGTGGAGATTCATCGGTTAGAATCTAAGACTTTATCTTTGCAAACGTTCAATGAAAGAAAAGTATACCTAATGGTCTGGCTTGTTTCAATGGCTACGTTCGTTGACATGGGAAAAATAGTTAGTTGTTGGGTTGGGTAGGTACGAAGTAGGTTCTCTCCGGAAACTCTTGCCATTCGATTATCGGGTGTTCTTGTGTAGAATTTGGAAATTCGAATAAAGATATTTAGTTTTCGATAAAGAGTTGCAGAGGTTCGTGAATGAGCGTTTTCACCTACTCTTACCACCCACGTGATTACTCTTACCACCTACTCGCTAACCAACTTAAGAGAGACGACACAGCCCTAATTATTTGTCACGAATTTACTGATTTTAAACAAAAGTATCAAACATCGAAATTACCAAAATAAACATGAAAACACTTTCAACAATATTGGAAAATGGGACAAGCACCTTAATAATGAATTAAACAAAATTTATCAAACACAAACCTATAAAGTTTTAAGGGCAGGGATGCTCCCGCCCGACCAAATAAAAGCCCAAAAACAAATGCAAGAGGATAACCAATGATAATGAGCAAAAACCAACCGGATTGCATGGGCTCCAAACTAAGACTGAATAGACTGCGCGCCCAAATTTAGAGAATTTGTGTATTAGCTAACTCCGGCCTTGGACCGTAGATAATAGTAGAATTTAGATTGAATTTGTTTGGAGCTAGCACCCACTTTTGAATATTTTAGAGTGAAATCAAGGAAATATTCTACAGATTACCCCCTCTTTTGAAACGCGCGCCCTCGCCGCGGCCTCCAGGCACAGAGGTTAGTATTAAAATTGCGTTAGCCTACGTACCGTACCTACCAGTAGAGGTAAAATGCATTTTTGGAAAAATGGGAAAATGATAAAATGTTTCCTCGGTTCCTTTGGATACCGGGAATTACTCGACCCAATGTTTTATACATTTTAGGGCTTTCGAGACACGGGTAAAACTACGCCGGAACATACCGGGGGTACATTCGTCACAAATATACGGACTTTGCCGATACATAAACACAAACAAAAATGGGAAAAACCCTTCAGCCGCGACAAAAGCGCACATTACAAAACAGCGGATAATCCCAAGATATGAAATTACAATAGTATAGACTATAGAAATGATATAATCAAAAGTGAGTGCCAACAAAAGCGCTCGAAAAATTAAGAGAAGAAAATTCTAAGTAAGGAATATAGAAATAATTATGAAAGAGAAATTCAAATATATAAAGCCAAATCTTATAGGGGAAGGCAGCGAAACTCGAGGAGAGACTCAATTTCAAATGCTCCAAAGGAGCGAGATAGAGCAAAAAGGAGAGTATTTCAAACTCAAAAAGAGGTCTCTCCTTTAGTACCTGCCTGCCCCAACGTATAGAAGTATGATAGAACCTTTAATATAAATGCCACAAAATTATAAAGCACAAAAATAAAGCAAAATTGGCATAGCTGCTCAGAATACTGGACATGGCAAAAATAAGGCAGAAATAATGGCAGCACAAAAACGGAAAATTTTGAAAATGAAAGTAAACCCGGACAGTTTTAGTAAAGAAAAGCGAAACAGACACCATGTTAAGAAAAAACAAAAAGGACCAGAAAAACTTAAGGAAATAGGATAACATATAGTAAATATAGAACAGCCAAGCTGAGCTAGAGAGAACCACCCCACCCGAAAATAAAATCTCGGAAAAGTAGAAACAGGAAAACGAAATTTATAAAGAATTTAAGAAAAATTTAACCCCGGGTAAGAAACCCCAAACAATGACCAAATAGACCTCTCCCAACCAAGGTTAACGCTAAATCTGTAGAATACATAGAAAAATAGACAACAAAGCAATATGTAATGGAATTGGTTAAATAAAAAATCAGGTTTTGAAGAAATAACCCAAAAAGAAGGATTTAATCAATGGTCACTCGAAAATGGCCTGAGTTGAAGGTTCTCATGATCGTATCTTGTATGAATGAACGTCCAAGCTGTATTTGTATTTATATGTAATTAAGAGCAGGGTTGCCAATCTCTAAAACATAATTAACTCCTTGGGAAATGAAAGGGAAGATTAGTTAAATTCACATTATAGGGTCAGGGGTATCATTAATATAAGAAGAACAACATCGTAAATTGATACACATATTAGTCAGTTAGGTGGTCTGAATGGAAACTCCCTAATATCACTTCCTTGTGAAAAGCGGGTGCCTTTTCATTTAGGATTTCGTTATCCCTAAGCAGATAATAATAGAAATCGCAAATATCTATATTTTAATGAAAAGCTGGTGCCTTTTCATTAGGACCCAATCTTAGGCAACTTATGCATTGTCGTCGACCACCCGAAACCAGAAGAAAAGGTTCTAATATCATCAAAGAAGACGTGTGATCCTTCTCTGTTAACAAACAACAAATTTTAATTTATCGTCAAGCATAATCATATGAAGATGGTTCATTGGTATATGGTAGTTATCATGTGGAATTAGCCTTAATTAGCGACAACATGTAGTTACAAATACATAGGTAGTTGTAGGTAGGCATGTTTAACGTTGTTTAATATTAATTCTCTATTTTTGATGGTTAATTAGCTTAAATTAGTACTAATATGAGTTAAAAATTCCTAATTGGGGTTAATTAGTGTTAATTAGGTAATAATTACGCAATAATCGAAATTTTATGTGGAAACACAACTTAGGCTTAATCGAAAGGCAATTCGTCGCTGATTCCAAAAATGTAAATTTTATTTTTTAACTCCCAAAATTAAGAAAGTTATGGTCAAAAATGTTTTAGTAAAATGTTTGCCATTTCGTAATTTTAGTTTCTCTAAAAAGGTGTAACTTAACTAAGACTTACGTAACCTTTATGTCAAGTCCAGTCATATTGTCTGGAAGGCTGTTTTCACATGAACTTTGGGCTGGCCTTTAGTCCAGCAGAAGAATTGCCTCTCGAAAAGAGAGTTAGTACACACCCTTTTCTCTATCCTATTGGTTTGAAGGGGGCCTAGTTGCCTCAAAAATAAATTAAATTAAAAGAAAAGAAACTAAATCTAGGTAGTTAAGTACGTAGAATTCAATAATATAATCTTTATTTAGCTAGAATTTACGTAGAAGTGACTGTGTGCATATTTTTCATCTTTTGTGTTTATTTTTCCTCCTATTCCTTGCTCCAGCGAGAACAAGGGGTTTCCAGTAGCAAGGAACAATTGTTGCTCGAGACAAATGACCGGCGTCCTTTGTTTAAGTCTCCAAAAGTCCAAGTGAGACATAAGAGTGAGGGGCCGAAAACAAGTAAATCATTAAACTTTTATTAACCAGGGCAAAGTAATTTATTCAGCCAGTTTAACTTATTAGAGTCTCACCTGTTTTGTATAGGCCCAGAATGGTCAAAATTTGGTAAAATTCTGTCAATTTTTGGTCAAGCTAAGAACATTTCTATTCCCTTTGGTTACGTTTACGTGTAAACCCAAAACTTTATAAAATTCGCCCAAGTTTTGACCCCGAAATTCATCAAAAAGAGGACCAGTTGGGGGCAATATTTCGCCATTATCATTAATCTGAACCCAACGGATCCCCAGGCCAAAAAGAGCCTGGGACTTTACATGCGAAAGATAGGAAGCTTCTAGAAGCTTCCAGAAGCTTCCCCCAAAATTAAAGGAAACCGCTTTAATTACAAGCTGTCAGCGAGCTGTCGCTTGCTCCCAAATTCAAACTTTCTAATCAGTGTTCGACTAGGCACGGCCGAGAGCGGTCGCAAAATGTCCCCATATCCCCCGTGTACTGCTTCTCGTGTCACTGGTGTGACGCGGGAAAATAGCAGTACACGCCCCAACTTTCCAGAAAAACTATAGAGATCTCTCTGGCCCTTGGGCCAGAGAGGTAAACTGAGTTTACACACACGAACACTAACAACTTGAGTGGCCACATGGACCTTTTATGTCCGACCCTATTCTACTGCATAAGATAAAAGTTTAGGATTTATATTGTGGCCCTTTTGGCCAAAATTGTGACATATTTGTGTTTTGGCCCTTCGGCCCTTTTTTATGTTTTAAGGCCGAATGGCCGCCCTTTTTCTCTGAATCCAAGTTACGGCCAAGAGGCCAATATTTTGTGCTTTTAGACCTTTAAATCCCGGTTTTTCAACCCTTTCGGCCTGAAGGCCAGTCTTATGTTTTCTAGCATGATGGGCTTTCGAGCCAGTTTAATTTCTTTATCGTTTAATTTCATTGTTATTTTATGATTTTAAATTCAGGGCAGTTTATGTAAACTCCTCCCGTTCGACGGAGGTCTTGAGACATGCCCACTCTTTCTTTCATTATGTTTCTAGTTCGCCAAGCCACGGCCCAAAATTATGTGTCCTTTCTAATTGAGATATTCCTTTTTTCTTCTCTCTTTCGTTGTCACCTTTTGGGGTTATTTTTGTAGTATTTAACGGGATTTTGAGTGGGACCTAACCCCTGAGTTTGAGCTAGAGAGCCCCTTAATTACGGCTCTGAAATTCATAAGTTAGTTAGCAGACGTGTTCTCCCCACAGCCGGCAACTAGGAGTTGCCGGCCATGACTTTTACAAAAGGCATCGTATTGTTTTAAAACACCAGTTTTGTATTATGCTTTATTTTAGCGTTAGGTCGGCTTTTAAATTGCTAGGTATCAAAATCGTACAGGTCATTTTAAGTTAATCCTAAAACTAATGAGTTGATACTACTTTTAATTATTTAATTATTAAGCAGTTTTTGAGAATAATGGCCGGCTTCCTCATCTTTCTGTAGTTTTCAGTTAACTGTGTATTTAGTTTAACTTAATTTTGTATTACTCACTGGCTTTCCTTCAACTTTCTTCAAAGTTTCACCAAACTTATAAGGCCCAATTTTTTCACAAAATTTCTTTTATAAGGCAATTCTGTAGAATTGCAAAAGCCCAAATCCGAGCTCAACAA
>JASAND010018185.1:0-73763 GCA_030248195.1 Trissonchulus latispiculum
AATGGTGTACTCAAAATATTTTGATAGACGCACAAGACCCAGTCAACGAAAACATAAATGGCCGTAGTAGACGCGTGATTACTACGTAGTCTGGGAAGCAGACGGCTTCCAAGACTGAGAAGAAAGGACTTTTAAGAAGTTAAGATGAAGGTTAAAGGAGGCCAAATTTGTGGCACTCCTTGTTAGAGGGTTAAGATTACGAAATAAAAAGTAATCTTCCAAAAACCATTTTAGCCCGTAACTTTCTTAATATTGGAAGTTAAGACGTCGGGTTTGGATATTCAGAATTAGAAAAGAATTGCTTTCCAATAAAGTAAGTCATATTTTCGACCAAAATTAACTAATTATCACCTATAATCACTAATAAAGCCTAATTAATATGTATTAACATTAACCATCATCATCCTACGTACTTCTCTAGCAATTAATAATATTTTTAATAAACCACATTCCAATATGTGCTTATCAACTGCATACAATTTCTCTTTTGATGGGATTTTCAGACTAATTGTGCAATATTGTTCTCACTTTCAGAGCAATATTTTTCTTTCTTGATTTCTTAACTTGCTTAGATTGGAATTTAAGAGTACTTCTTAACTAATGAGTAAGTGAACGGAGGTCTTATTCAAGAGCATGGGAAGAACGACCCCTCCTTATTAGCTTAAATGTTTAATTAATTCTTATTTAGATGCGTTCTACTGGATGTTCCATTTATTCTAAGAGACCAAAATTAGTTAAAGGCGTAATTTCTAGCTTTTAGCTTTATTTCTGTCAACAATCGAACCTATGTCCCTATCTTGAGTTTGCTGAGTATTCCAAATTGGCTGGCAACTCTGATACCACTACGATAATCATTCTATACAACAACTGTTTGGACGCTCAGATACTCCATTTCAGATTCTGATTAACACATTCCATAAGGTATAGGAACTGGTATTCCAACTGAAGATCACAACCCATAACATATTGAAATTTTTTGCACATTTTCGACTTCATTATGAGTTTTACATTGCACATTGCCAGAAATGTATGCAAATAAATTGTTTTTTGCATGCGCGATTGGGTTGGAAAACCGAAGAATTAATTGCCCAAAGTTTTGCGGTCGGCTCAGTTGACGACCTTTTTCTTCGATATATTGCCAGATTCGAAAGAAATTATCATAAGCCGACATTTGCTTATGCAGCTAAAAATCAAGAGGCCATATTCAAGCTGAAAGGTCTGAATTTGCTACAGTTGCAGGATATTTTTGGTTTTGGCGTGGCTGCTTTGGGTCTGGCAACCGTTTTGCTTATCCTAGAAATATCTTATCACATGCATATAAAATTGTATGTAAAATTCCGTTGGAATAAATGAACATATGTTTGTTAGTGAGTTAGGTGCCACAATGAGATGTCAATCCAAAGTGATAGTTACTGGTTAGGAGAGCTTTCAGTTAAAGGCAAGACAAGTACAAACGTAGTGGTGGTGGTGGTTTTTGTCGTGTGTGGTTTTAGCTTCTCTAGGGTAGTGTTGGGTTTGGCCGAAGTTGGCCTGTCCAACAGCCAACGGCCAACTGGTTGGCCTGTGGCTGTTTGTTTTCCTTTGGTTGTTGGCTGGTCAATAGCCGTGGGGTGTTGAAATTTTTCATTACGATGTCTTTTGGCCTGTTCTGCCTTTGGCTCTGTCTTCGACTTGCATCCCTTTCTGACAGTAACCTTAGATGAACTGAACTGGGCAGCACAAACTAAATATCTGGCAATGTTATTTATATTGACAGCAAGTTAAGAGGCAACAGCTTGCAACAATTACCGCAAACAGTGCTTCAAAAATTGATCAAGCCGGGAATCGAACCAGTGACCTTGTGATCTAACCTAACTTATTCTCCACCTTTCGGAGTCGCTTTCCCAGCAAAACTTTTCAGTTTTCGATTTCTCTCCAACTTACGTGACTCATAAGTTTTGAGTTGACTGGCATCATTACAGCAGACTCAGTAGTTTTTCAAATTCTTTATAACTTATCGAAAACTAGCAAAAAACGAAACTTTCAACTAAATACTTGTGAGAGATCTGGTAAAAACAGGATGCAACTAGTTTACTATGAAAAATGTTTACTGATGTCGAAACCTGTATTTAGTTGTTGCAACTTGTTTCTAGTCACAAAAAGGTTTACAACAGAACACTTTACATTTACTTCAAAGTTAGTGCAATCGTTTCACTAATTTGCACCATAATCACACTTTAACATTGCAATTTGGCATGGAAATTTTATAAACGGCTGCATTAAACTAATTACATGTGACAAAGTTCGTTGTTTATTTAAACGAAACCTGTTTCACTGATAATGCACTGTGGTATGTGCAACTTTCTGGGCATTGTTAAAAACTGAAAGTCGGATTTTTATAGTCTGCCATCAAGTGGTTGTTTCATATGTTCAGTTTGTTTGCTCTTTTCTGCTTATTTTCCAGTCCACATTTCGTCAAATATTCCCACGCTTTCACTTGCTCGTAAGTACCCGACAACCTGCCAAACGTTTTTGCCGTTGTTGTGAAACTTAGGCTTATAAGAACCAGACAGAAAAGTGTCCAGTCCGGAGATCGAACCTGCGTGAGACCGCGTGACAACGGAAAATATGGAGATGAGGCCGAGTTGGGCGGGCAGGACTGATTCACAAAAAGCTTAATTGTGCAAAAATACATAACACTTTTAGGCTGTTGTCTCGCTTAACCACCAATCCCACAAATTTTTAAAACTTGACCAATTGAGCTAAAATGTGGTGTGTCTTCGTTTTCGACCACAATTTCTTTGACTTCGGTTTTCTCTTCTTATCTTATATTAGACTTTTCTTATTAAGTAAGAAATACGTTTAAAAAATACAAAAATACAAGAAGCTCCTCTAGTGACTGGCCGCGCATCAGCACTTTTGTAGAAGACTACAAAAATTCCTGTAATTTCTACAGGAGTTGGTTTAAGAGTGTGGAATCACGCTGGAAAAAGTGCGGATATGACATGACCATTTTTATTAAAATACTAAAATATTAAAAGTATTAAATATTAAAATAAAATAAAGCTGACAGTCTACTTGACCCTTCGGAAGGACAGCTCTGGTCCTTCCTTAAGATTCAGATAACGTCTCTATTTTACCAATTTTAGTGCCAAATGTTCCGCGGAAACGGATAAAGACTTAACGTGCTTGAACTCAACAAGGGAATATTTTGAGTCCCAAGTGGCGGATGCAGTTGATGGGTACCTGAGAGTTTTGGTCAACACTAGAACCTGGTATGAAAGACATGGACAGGAGAATCAGAATTTATCCACATCCGATTTAGCTAAAAGCCTAGTTGGCAAGTTGCCAGAAGGATCTATTCTGGATGCCAGTGACGTTGAGTCTATGGTTGACACGATCGTTTCCAGAGTAAGCACAATATATCCTTACAAGATTGTATTAAGATTGTATTGAATTTGAAATGAATTAACTGGATTAACATGGATTAACTTAGATTTAAGACTACTGCATGAATTGCATACAGCTGAAATCCTTTGTATCCTTTGTATCGAATATATTTTTCAATGCAGAGATTTGCGAAATATAACCAAATATTAGGATTAACCGAGCAGCTGTTAAGCATGAGATATGTAGACATCCTGATTCAAATCGGTAACGTTAGGAATTAAACATCTTGAACAACTTAAATACAATTCAAAACTTTGGGTCTGAACTGAAGCCAGCATGCATTTTGGACATTGTTTCTGTTTCACTAAATTGAATCTGGCACTGATTTAGTTTTCCCATGTTTTAGGCAATGGACAAATCGACCTCACTCGATCCTCCGCCCCCAGTAAAATGTCCCATTCCACCCAGCTATGATAGCAGTCGGCTTTGGGAAATCGTAGCGATCGCTTCCCTGGTTCTAAATGTGATCATTGCAGCTCTTGTGATTCCTTTCGTTCTTCAGAATTGCGTTCAGCAGAAGAATCTGAAGGATGCCTATCAGACTTTGGTTCGCAGCACATCCGATCTCAGTGCGGTCAACAGTAATCGATCCACAAAAACGTCACTTCAGGACTGCAACACCGCGTAGCCTGACTGACTCATATTTGTTTTTCATACTTGTCTGTATTGTTATTTATTGTATGCTGTTTTACATAATAATTTCAACTCTATGCGTTCATTGCTTTCGGCAAACATAACAAACTGAACAGCCATTTGCTTTTCTGCCGGAGAATGTAAAATCTGTTTAGGGACCAATGTGCATATTTTATTACTAAATTGTTTAACTTCAAACTAAGCACTTTTTCTAAAAAAGCATCACTGGTTTTGCTTAGAACCTTCACATATGAGAAACTTCAAGCTGATCCATTGATGCTGAGTGATATCACTTAGAACAGGAATTTTGCTCAAGGCTAACAATCCCCAACCATTATTATATTATAGTGTGTGCAAGACAGGTCTAATTTATCAGTAGGAATAAACGTTTAATGGTTTTTTGCTTTAAAGGACGGGCGACAAATTTTTTTGGCAAATTTCTCCTGCACTCTTAAAAAGACTTAAAATTTCCTGTAGAAAATACTAAAGAAACCTGTAGTTTTAATTGCAGTAGTTTCCTGTAGAAAATACTAAAGAAACCTGTAGTTTTGTTCGACTTTTTTGGCAATCCTAAATCAGATACCAAACCTGTAGTTTTTACAAGACAAAACCTGTAAATTTTACTGGAGCGACCTGCTAACGGAAAAGGGGGGCAGATGTGGGGGGCTGCCGCTCACAAAATATTTCCGACAGGGAGCGGCCGTTACAAAAAATCACCCACGGGGTGTTGAAAGACTGAAAATTTGAAAATATTCAAAATATTTCAGTCTTCAAAAATTATGACCTTATGACCAGTTTGTGTTATCAGCGTATCGAGTACTTTCCTGTAGAGTAAACCTGTAAACCAGTGAAAACTATTAGTTTCATTTGTATTGAATATTGGTCTAACTTGTAATCCATTCTACCAAAGTATATCCGGTAAATACTACCAAGGATGACCTGTAGAAATTACAAGAGTTAACCTGTATTTTCTACAAAAGCGTTTGTATTTACCATCTACAAAAGTAAATTCCTGTAGTTTTTACTGGAACATTTCTAAGCGTGTGGTCTGTGTTATTTCGCGTGATGATAAGTATGATATGATATGATATGATATGATATGATGATATGATATGATAACGCCAAAATGGATCTTGATAGCTGGTTCCTAATTGGCTCCCAAAAGCTCCCTGTCTACCAATTTTGAGGAAGATAATGAAAATAGGTTTTAACAACGTTTCAGTCAGTTTCCAACATCATAAATCGATTAGGTAATAAAATGTCTTGAACCAGAGGTATCGAATCGAATTCCGCTTAAAATTCTAGGATAAATCTTAACTTAAAGGATGTTCACTTTTTGGCTAGTTTTCTCGGCAATCTCTGAGTTTACTAAATTTGAATTATTTTATAGACCACGTGAGATGTTCACAGTACTGACTCCAGAGTCCTCTATAAACTGAAATTAGAGGTTAGCATAGGAAAACTTAATTTTCTAAAGTTGGGGAATTATCAAAAATTAAAAAAACATGGCGTCCATGAATCATCAATCCCCTAGCATACTGCCTGGAACTAAACCGTGCACGAATACAAAACCGCAATATATTGATTAATTAAACTAGTTAAAGGGACGATTCATTGTTAGCAGCCGAAAGTTCGTGCACAACGGTGACGATTTGTATCGACGGTTGCTAGAATCGCTTGGTTTTTCAGGTAACTGTTCATGTCCAGGGTTGCAGTATATATTAAGAGTTGTTCGTTGGCAACATAAACCTAAACTGTTTCTATGCGAAGGCAGGAATTGAAGTTTTGAAATTGAAATTGGAATCAATGTCTTTGACACTGTTTGAGTTCTGAGTTTTAAGTCTGATTTGGCTAGCTAGGTCTGCAGCGTTTTGGATCTTGATATAATTTTGTTATTTTGTGACGGATCTTTATTACTGACAATGGTACATATTTGTGTACTTTTTGATCTGGAATTGTTGATTTGGGGATGAGTTGGATGTCTGGGTTTGTGGTCTTTGTTACTAAGAGTTTTTGTAATCTGGTTCTGGACTGGAAAGCAAAGATTTTCCATTGTTGAATTTTCCAAATTGCATAATTTGTTTCTGTTTGTTGCCACCGCCAGCCAGTTTAACTCTGTCCGGCCAACAACACAGACTCAATCCAAATTCCAAAAGTCTATACAGCTACTATGGCAAATGATATATATAAGTGGGGATAATTTCAACTTTGTTAGACTGTAAATTTCATTTCTATTATTTGTCATAAAGCTCTTGTTTCCGCAGGCGAACAGCCGTACAATAACGGAATTGAAGGGTTTTCTGTTTCAGATTGGATTGTGTAACCCCATTCTTTCGTAAGTAATTCTTGAATGTTCGGACCATTCTTTCGGCAATACCATTTGATTCAGGATTGTAAGGTGGGCTGAAAATGTGACGGACTCCATTTCTTTTGCAAAAATCCTGTAGTTTTTCTGACGGAAACGGGGGCCCGTTGCCAGAAACCAGAATCTCGGGAAAACCAAAACGAGCGAATACGATCGCCAGTGCTATTATTGTAGATTCTGCTGAAGTCGACGACATCGGTAGAATCTCAACCCGTCTGCTGCCACCGTCTACCAGGACCAAATGAGACTGGCCGTGGCTGTAAGCAAAGTCGATGTGTAAGCGTTCCCAAGCATAGGACTTTGGCCAACTAGCGTATGTGCGTGGTGGACGCTGAGCAGCTTCAGCACAATTTTGACAGGACTTCACCAATGACTCAATTTGGCTCGACAACCCTGGCCACCAAAATAAAGGCTTGGCAACAGCCCTCATTTTCGCTGTTCCAGGGTGACCTTCATGCAGCAACTTTAGTAGATTTTCTCGCAAACTGACTGGAATAAGGACAGCGCTTCGCCAAGTTATGAGGTCATCGCATATGCTCAAATCTTGCCGAGTCGGTAGATATGGTTTCATGTCACCGTGGTTCCAGTCAGCATGGCCAGTTGTGATATACTTTTTAAGTTTCAGGAATGTTGCATCTTCAACTTGCGCCTTTCTCAATTCGTCGGAAGACAACGGCATTTCCAGATAGTGCCATATAATATACATCACTGAGCTGATCTTCCTGCTGTGCTTCAACAGTACAAAAAGGCGGTTTTGACATGGCATCTGCATTCCCATTTTGTTGACCTGACTTGTACACCAAGTCGTAGTCGAACCCAGCAAGAAAAGTAGCCCATCTTTGCATGCGAGACGCTGTAATTACGGGATCTCTTTCTTTGGCCCAAAAAGAGCTGTCAATGGTTTGTGGTCTGTGAACAAGGTAAACTTCCGACCGTACAAGTACTGAAAGAATTTCGTGACACCATACACAATAGCCAAAGCTTCTTTTCGACTTGGCTGTAGTTCCTCTCGACTTGGGATAAAGTTCGAAAAGCGAAGGCAACAGGCTTTTCTTGACCATCTATTTGATGAGATAAGACAGCTCCAACTCCGACAGGTGAGGCATTGCATGCCAAAAACAATGGATGAGTTGGCGGAAAATGGGTCAAACAACTGCTGGAAAGCAAGCAGTCACGGATCTCTTTGATTGCTTTGATGCAGTCTTCATCCATGTGAAACTTGACTCCTTTTCTAAGCAAGGCATTAAGAGGCGCAGTTTTAGTCGCCAGCGCAGGGACAAATTTACCGTAGTAATTGATCAAGCCCAAATATGACCTGAGCTCTGATGCTGATCACAAAAGTTACAGCTTTATATTTCCAGATAATACGATAACTAGACTGTATAGGATAGAATCTTGTATATTTCATAGTTTTTCAGTCATACGCAAACCCTGCAACGTACAACTCAATTAGCAGGTGCTTGCTGCTTAATAAACAGGTGCACAGTAAACTGGCTTAATGAATCAGACTAAGACCCCATACCTGGAAGCAGGAATGTACGGTTGTCTGGTATAGGAGCTTGACCCTCTGTTCCAAGGGTCTAAGCTCATAACACAGAGGAGCATTCACCCTGTTCATCCACAAGAGTCCTGGTTTTCCAGGTTTGAGACACATTTATTGCAAAAACACCGAAAATCTAGTTTTCAGTTCACCTTATTTTTCAGCCCAGGATTTCGCCTCCTGAATATATAAGGTTCGGGATTCCATTCATGACACTCAGGCAACCCTTTCATCCATGACTGCAACATCTATTTGGGACAGATATTTTGGGATTTCCAGCATCTACTGTAGAGCATTGGGATCGACCTAGTTCTAGCTGATAATCACAGCTGTTTGCCAGATTGATTTTGCGGATAGCATATTCCGTCTCAGAATCGTCTCTTGCAGAAAAGATTAACTTGATTTCATACATCAGCCAAATTTTATACTCTGCTCAAAGTTGATAAGTCCTACCCTTTATGGTGCATCAAGATCGCAATACCCTCCACAAGGTAACACAAAGGAACAGACTGCTAAAACATAACACATTTTAAAAGTGTTCAAAGAGTTTCTAAAATTTTATGCTATAATAAGTTAGTTCTTCTTCTTCGGCTCTTTCTAGTTCATCTTGGGACGTAGCCTGGATCCATTTGATAGTAGTAGCTGATGGACAAACTCGCCGGAAATAACCACGCCCTCCACAATTGTTGCAGTTAGCCTTCAGAGCAGGACAGATATGAGAGCCAGAACGATAGGAGTTTCCACAGCTAGCACAGACCTTACTTTTTCCTGCCGACCCTTCCAGCTGTTTTCTATCTTGCTGTGTCCTACAGGAGATCTCAGCTCCCTGGAACGCAGCGTCGTTCCTTTCTCGCTCTTCCTTCTGCTTGATGGCATAAACAAGCAAATCTCGCTGATTCTTTAGTGAAGGTGTCGGAGGTGGTATCCCGAAGCTGGATGCGTAGGCCATGGGGTACGAGATAATCACAGATCCCAACCCGTCGCCAAAGTGTTGCGTTTTCTACTCAAAAGGTGACATTAACCCATCATACAATCCTTTATATAGGCGATAAGTTCTACCGTTGAATGATCTGATCCCGTGTACATCGAGGATCAGCTCTAGTTACTACAACTACTTCTTGCCAAGATTCTCCGCAACGGCTGAGTCAAACATACAAAGCCACCCCCTACCGTCTGGGGCTGTGTTATCAAAACCGGGTTGCGTTTAATCCGGGTTGAACCCACTTTTGGGGTCAGCCCTAAAATTTTATGGTTGGCTAAACCCCAATACTCAACCCAATGTTGTCATATATTTTGGGGCTGACTTACCTTTGCCAGCGTAAATTCGTTTCCTACTCAACCCCAATTTCAGACTCAACCCTTGTTTTCTCAGCCCTTGTTAATTCAACCCGGTTTTGATAAACGGTCAAAGTTTTCAACCCCATCTTAACCCGGGCTGGGTTTCAACTCGGGATGAGATGCTTGATAACATCGACCACATGACAGCGCCTTCAGTGACGTTGCTCAGCTGATACTAGCCAGACCAGACGCGCCTGCCGGACCTACCTCTGGAAACCTGGAATCCTGTTCGGAACCGCCGACATCCGTTGACTTTGAATCCCGCGTCCAACGATGGGTTCTTTCGTTCATTAGAACATTTTAAAGGGGAAGAAGTGTAATATATAAACGCAAGAAGCCTAAGGAAATCTTGATAATAAGTTATATCTGTTCCTATGTTATATCATGTATAAGTTATAGTCACAAGTTGTAGTAACTAACTGCAAGGTGAACCAACTATACATACCTTTCTGAATACCAAACTGGTCGAATGCTACATTTTGAGCTAAAATGTTTCTAAATATAGATAGAAGTCAGTTTCAATGTTTTCAGATGCTGGCCTCACTTATGACAGGATTTATTATGTCAAAAGTTGGTATTACTGAGAAGGAAGGAAGGAAGGCTTTTTGATGTTTTCAGTTGTTCGAGAAAATGATACAAAAGATGCCAAAATAAATGCGACGGAATATATAACCTATCCATGGACCGGAAATTTACTCATGAATTTGCGATTAGACTGGAGGTACGAATACGGATTGCAAAGTATGCTACTTGGGCTGGACCTTACCGATGATATTTAACCTTGTTCTCTTTCGCGAAAATCACATACTTTTACTGCTTATTGTTGATAGTTTCATTATCACAGACGAAAAATGTTAATTTTAAATCATCCTGGACTGTGTGATGTGGTATTGCAGACTGTAGACTGCATTGCTGTGCTGAGTATATGCTGGTCAACTGACCAGTAAACATAAAGTTTAGTTTTTCATCTAACTGTTCAGCCTACCTGAAGTATTTACCTGGGAGAAACAAAAGTTTGAAAGCCTCGAGTTATCATTTCGGGTGGGACTAGTGGTCTCCACTGAGATCTTGAAACCAAAAACTGGCTGTAAAATGAAGAATAAGATCTGAAGTGAAGATATTGGTTCGCTTTTACTTTTTGGTATAGGCTGACTCATTGAATCCGTTTGAGATTAACGTCAATCAACAACAACAACAACAAGAACAGCAAACAACTGGACTTCTGAAAAAAGAAGATTGATTAGTTCATTCATAGCATTTAAGTCTATGTTCAACTGTCGGCATTATTTTCAGTGGTATATACAAACTCTGATATCCAATTTAACATGACATTTAACTATGAATGATTGAGTCATCATTTAGTAGGTGTTCATGCCTCTGCCTCGAAGCATTGTTGGTCCATTACGCACTGTTAGCTTGGAATTATGTTATCTGGAGGCACTATAAGCGATGGAATGAAGTTTTGAGGAGGTCGTATATACAGTCAAATATTGCACCTGTCCTAATGAAACAACTTTGCCAGTTAATTTTCAGTTGCGTAAGCAATTGTTGTAAATCCAATTCAATTGTATTAGACATTGGCTGTCTGAGCAAATTCTGCTCAACAGAAAATGGTTCTTTCTACTATATTTAATGCAGACTTCCTCACCCCTGTTGGCGCTGTCATCTAGATTAAGTGTATTCAAGAATCGCAAAAATGCTGGTTAATCTCATTCCGATAGAGCTCTGGTGCAATTTATTGGGCTGCATACCTTATGGTGCCGGTTTATTTATTATGTAATAAGAGTTTTAATCAAATTTATATTGCAGTAAAAGGTACAACAAACAGCTGACTTTGCCATTTTTATTCTATACTCATTTTCTCTTGGCTCCATGTAGATCTACCCTAATATGAGCTTTGAACTTAGCCTAAAATTTTGGAGGATTTTTTGATAAATTGAAAATTTACGCCTAATCGTTTTCAAATCTCCATTCCTACTTACGCCTACTTCTTTTTGTCAAAACTCGCATTTCTACTTAAGCCTAAAGAATCTTTGCTCAAAACTTGGATTCCTACTTACGCCTAAAATTACAGTATCTACTTTCTTAATTTGTTCCTGAAGTTGTTTCAATTTTTCTTAGGATGGATTTGCCTTATCTGATCTAGATAGCAAATTTGCGACTAAAATTTTTTAAAGCACATCTTAAATGTTTTTAAATTTTAAAGTAAGGGTATGTTTTTCAGGATCAAGCGAACAATTCGGATGGTGGAGTTCGGTTTCTTGAAGCTAACTTCAGCACAACTTAACCAATTTGGCTCAAATTTGTATGCATGCTTTTCCACTGTTTTCTGATTGATTGGCAATAAAATTTTAAATTTTTAAGTATATATTTAAACTTTGAAGGGGGACCTTATCTTAAGCTTACAACTTTAGCTTTTCTGAATTAAATAAACGCTGAACCGCAAAATTAACTGCAAATTGTACAGAAAACCTCTATGTACAATTTTTCAGCAAGATCGATTTTCGGTTCCCCTTGGCCTTTAAGGTTAGATTAATACACAGCTAACGAAAGACTGTTTGTCTAATGTTATATTGAATTTTAAATGAAGATTTTAAAATAGATCATTAATTCACGCATTACTTACATTGTGACATTGTATAACATCTATACGGTAAAGACATACAAGTAGACTACGGTAGAGCTTTCGTTTCAGGTGTAAGTAGGAATGTGAATTTTGCAAGGAAATATTTTCGGCATAAAGTAGGAATTTCAGTTTTGGTCTTTAGGCGTAAGTAGAATTTTGAGTTTTGTTATCTCTAGGCGGAAACGTCAAACGTTAGGCGTAAATATAATAGGTGCAAGTAGTGTACACGTTACTGTTAAATATTATAAAAGGATTAAATTTACAATTAGGTACGATTTGCAAAATGAGCATATTTCATATGAGTTTCAAAGTGTCACGCTAGCATAGGAAGTACTATTTATAAGAATATTACCTTTGTAGTAGAACCTGTGCTCTGCGTTGCAATGCAAATAGCGTCCTTACATTGTCTGTCAGGTACATTTTGCGTGGCTGAGCAGTAGATCTCTCAGTCTAACTTTGTCAGTTTCTGTTTTATAGGTATGCTCCAACTTAATCAGTTTCTGTTGTTGATAGTTTCCCCTTATTTTATCTTGTAGGTAACTGTGTAAAATGATCATCAGCTGATAACAACAAGGGATTGCATGTATAAACTGAAAAAGAAAAGGGAAATACCTAGAACCATTTTAACACGTTTCATGGTAAAGAGTATCCTCAAGTGGTGTCAAACAGACTGCTCATATAGTCTGGTCTAGTCTAATCTTAACTGAATTTCGAGTTAAGAGAAAGCTAAACTACTGCTTCAATTTTAGTACATTGATTTTAGCATTGCAAGAGAGGGCATTGAACAGTATAATTTCCAGTTTTTTGGTTTACATAGATTAATCTGAGTGGAAAAAGTAGTACAGCAGCACAAAGCAATTTACTGAAATCTATGATTTCTTTAAGAGTTTTAAACTCAATTTTTAAACTTTGACGAGCCTGGGTATCCCAAATCGGGCTGAATGAAAGAGCACCTTAAACGAACATGAAACACGACAATGGATAGATCGTCAAAATTTATATAATAAATTAAGTCATTGAACAATCTGTGTTTCCTTTATCCGCCTTGCTGCGTGATAACCTTCACCTTGCTGTGGTATAGTAAGAAAGAGCACATTCCTCCAAACAGCTCCTGCCAATAAATCAAAAACATAAACATCAACCTGGTATCGGTTTTATGGATTACTGAAAATTTTGGTATAGGTTTCATGGATTACGGCCCATTTGTGTTGCGGCGTCGTGGATTATGCGAGTTTTCTGTCTGAGCGCAGTGGATTACTGACTGAATTGTTCTGGTTGTTGTGGATTACTGTTGTATGTGGTTTGAGAGCTAAGGATTACTATCCAGATTAGGGTTGTTGTTTTAGTGGCATATAAATTCTTTTGAGTAATTTGTTGAAGATAAATTCTTTAGTTAAAAAATTAAATGAAGGCTTCGACTTAGGCATTGGATTAGGCTAGGCTTTGGCTTAGCCTTAGGCTTAGGCTTAGGCTTAGGCTTAGTCTCATTGCTGACACTATTTTACTCTATTTGCATATAATTAACTTATACGCGTTAGGGTGACGGTCACCACTGTCTTTGAATAAAATTTGGCTTAGATTTGGGCTTAGGCTTGGGCTTAGGCTTAGGCTTACGATCAGTGTTAGGCCTTAGTTTAGTATTAGTTTAGTTAGCTTAATTTAGTTTCGGTGGTTTAGTATTCGGGTCTTTCCCATGCGTTTCATGTCAGCTTTTAATTTGAGACAGTTCCCTACGTCACGTTGTGACGTCATATTGTCAGTACTGTCGGTTTAGGTGGTATATATACAGTTTTATCGAAATTTTGTACTAGTCGTCATGGATTACTTACTTCAAAAAGTGGCAACTAAAGTAGACAGACAAAAGACACACACTATTGTAACTAGACAATTTGGCGATACTAAGGCAGACGCACACCTGAGCGTAACTTTCGAAAAACTTAACCGATTTAGTTCAAATTTGGCACGGATGCAATTGAACGCATTTCTGATCGACCGGCAGCAAAATTTTAAAATTTTAAAAATTTTAAATTTTTAAGTTTTCCAAGGGGGACCAAAGGGAACCAAAAAATTTTTTGTCTCCGATTTCGCTGAAAAGTTGCATATAGGAGTTGTCTGGATTGCTTAACACGAATCTGAAAACCGTTTTTGGATCCGGCTTTTCGTTAGTTAGAAATAAGCTAAAGTTGTAAGCTTAGCGTTTAAGCTTATATTTAGCTAACGAAAAGCTGGATCGAAAAACGGTTTTCAGATTCGTGTTCAGCGACCAAGATAACCCCTATACGCAACTTTTCAGCGAAATCGGAGACAAAAATTTTTTGGTTCCCCGTCCCCCCTTGGAAAACTAAAAAACTTAAAATTCTTAAAATTTTAAAATTTTGCTGCAGATCTATCAGAAATGTGCACAAATGCATCCATACCAAATTTGAACTAAATCAGTTAAGTTTTGCGAAAGTTACGCTCAGGTGTGTGTATGCCTTAGTATCGCCGACAATTTCATTCCTTTTAATTAATAATCCTTGAATGCAAAACCCCATAAACGGTCAAAACAATGTCTTTTTTGCATTTAAACATTTTTTCTTTTAGCAATTCGCATTTTCTCTTTTATTTCAATATTCCGAAGAAGCTTTTGAAATCTGTACAATTTGTTTTGATTTTTATTTTTTATATTACGTATACTATGAGAAGAGTTAAGAAAGAGCTATTATCTCGAAATCAAGTACAGTCGTTGGCGCTTATTGTTCCACTTTTCCATAGCTCAATCCTTGTGATTCTTGAGATTATGTACCCAAATTTAACACGTCACACCCTAAACAAATTAAATTTACACACATCCGCGATTTTAGCATTTCGATATCTCGAACAGTTGCATATCTGAGCTGAGCATGTCTGAACTATTTAACAACACAGCATAAGAAGTCGTTCTTCTAGTTTTCTACGTACATGTTTAGTTACCATTACTTGTCCAGCATTTGCAGTAACTCACATTTGCTTTGCCTGTGCTCTACATTTTCGTATTTAAACTTTTGGGAAGCTCCGGGAGATTGGCTTTTGTTGTTGTCTTGCTCTACAACTCCTTTATGTAATAAATACAGTAGCTGTTCCTACATGTCATTCTATCATTTTATTGGTTTCCAATTAGGGTAGCCATCCTACGAAATATGAAGCCAGCAATGTACGAAAGCAATAAAAGAAACTGAAGAATGTTGCTTTTGAAATAATTTTCTTGAGCACAAAAGCTGAAAAGGCCCTGTTTACAAACGGTACATTATTAATGAAAAGTGTTCATTACTGCTTGTGGGTCAATTAGGGCTCGACAAACATGCCCACCACAAAATGGGGTCGCGCGCAGGCTGTTCCCCCTTGAAATGGGAGGGAACGTTTGATAAATTAAAATTAATAGCTTGTGTTAATTTTGTAATATACCAATTCTGCGTCCGCACTACAACAATATCATACCTAATTAATAACTAACTAATTAAAATTTATATTAATGCTTCCACTTGTTTTAGCAGACAGAATTTGTTCAAGTTCACCCTTTACCAGATTTTTTGTTTATTTGCAGGCTGCGCCTCGGCAGACACTGTTAACTATTTGTGAGGTCAAATTCCAGGATTCCACCTTTTTATTAGAGGTTGTTGGTTGAGTGTTTCGTTTTTGCAATGGCCCAATTTTGCCTTATTCTGTTGGTGTCCGCTTTAGTTGGAGTTTCAGTTGCAGCTAAATCTGATAAAGGAATTTCCTCTGATCCATCCTACAAACGATCGTGGCAGGAGGCAAGTCGACTTTGGGGTAAGCGGGCCTTACAGGGTGCTGGCACTTACTGGAGTAACAACTGGTTCGGCAAAAGGGACCAACCGACTAAATCTGAATACAATGTGCGAGCCAAGCGAGCGTCCTGGCAGGAAGGTAATGGTATGTGGGGTAAGCGGGCACGAGCGCTACCTTCCTTTGTGATGCCAGGATACAATCAAGAGGTACCCGCTGCCACATCCTACAAACGCTGGCAACATAGCATGGGTATGTGGGGAAAGCGTTCGGATCTCATGGATTCGGACTACGCCAAACGCTGGCAAGAAGCCAACGGCATGTGGGGCAAAAGAAGCCTAAGTGACTTTTACTATCAGAAGCTGCAGGAATCACCGGAGAACAAACGCCAGTGGCAACATGCTAACGGAGTTTGGGGTTAACTTTCATGGCCATGCATTCATAATTGTGTAAATTACTAGGTTGTGAATTATATATAGCTTCGTTATGTACTGTCTAAGCTTCTATTTTTCGTGACTGTGACATACTACAATTAAAGACGGGCACGTTGCCAAGTCACTATTTGAATTTTGAATATTGAATGTTGTTGAAAAATTTGGCAATTCCGTTATAAAACAATAAATTTACCTTTCAGTTAAACATTAATATACATAAAATCAGAAACAATGCTGCTTGCATTGGCATTCAGTCGTACATGTCATACTTAACTTGGCTATGCCCAGGCAGATCTGAAACTTTTAAATCCGATTTATGATTTTGATGTAATCACCTAAGACCAACAAAGTGACAAAGGCTTATCTTTTGTTGTCAGAAAAAGATTTCAATCTTTTGCCACATCTGCACAACATGTTCAACCACGAAGCAATAAACAGAAAAAGCAAATCCCGCTCCTAAGATCCAACAGTATTCCGATACCTGCATCAGGGCACCAAATGGTGCTGGGTTAAACTCAACTGGGTGATAGTTAGCCATGTAATCCAGATTGAGTTTTCGCTGTATCACAGGAATAACTCTGCTTATAATCAGTTGGCTAAATACTTTAGCATATTTCGACCCTTTTGGGAAAATATATCCTCCCATGACATATGGGAACAAGTTTAACTTAATTTCTCTTAGGTAACAACGATGAACAAATTGGTTAATTTCTTGCTCAATTAAAGCAAGTCTAGGATGGCTCAACATATGCTCACAAACGTCCTCAAGAGTATTAACTATGACTGGTGGGTATTTCAGCAAGGCTGCTTTCAGTAACTGAATATCCAGTCTTCTGCGATTCTGTAAAATTGAATCCACAAAGTCTTTTTGTGATGTGTAAATGATAAGTTTATATTTCTGTCGATCCACCAAATCCGCCAATTCAGTTACGCTTTCGAATGGTGGATCATTGATGCCCAACAAGGAGAGCATGTCCGAAACTTTTCCGTCATAAAAATTCATAGTAAAAAAGATGCTGAGAGCTGGAACAGAGTACAAACAAAGTCTGCAAATTCTGACCGTTTTCAGGTGTTGAACAGTGAAACGCTTCAGGATAATAGGCTCTACTATTGATAAAATGATTAGGTAACCAAACGCACACCCAATCAGCCATTTGATAGTGGAAGAGAATAGAATTGGCATCAACATCAACTTATCGTGCACTTCACCCTTCAGTTGTGAAGCATCAGCTTGCAGAACGTAGACATTGGTTGCAGAAAAATGAAGGGGATAGGAGTAGTCCAACAGCTTGTACCGATCGTAGTTCATGAGGCAGAATTTAGCCTCCGTCTGAACGGTGCCGGATCGAATACCACCAAATAAGCCTGTGCTATTCGCTAAATCGCCCTGGGAAGTAAATCCGATATATACTGGTTTTAAACAAATTGAAGTCAAAATCTCATGCAACAACGGTATGTTCCCGAACAAACATCGATGAAATAAGACGGGTACCTCACACTCATGCGGTAAAATACCCTTTACATACCCAATATTAATTACTGAATGATTTGAACACATGGTTTTCACCCAGCAGTGGTTGCCCTTTTCCAACTCTCACACGGCAGCCCATTAAGTGATTAAAGTAACCTGAAACGACGTTACTTATTTTGTTTCACGTTACATGCTACTAAAATCTTTCCACAATCTTCCAGCTCCAAGTTTTCTTTCCCTCAATTTATGCTTTAAAATTGGCTGTTTGAAATCTAAGACTGCCTTCATCAAGCGTTCGTGCACAGAAAACCTCAATTCCTACTGAGCTTACTTTAGAAAGATACACAGAAAGATGAAACTGTAGCAATAGAACTGTCGATTGACGATCTCCTATATTGAATAGACACTTAAAATTTACTCATATCTTGCAACTGTTACATAAAATAACTTCTCACAAGAGAATTCGACAAATTTGAAACTCGGCTTGCAACGATTTCTTATACATTATGTCCGATAATATATTTATTCATTCGTGTTTTGGTTTTACAAGCTGCCAGTGGTTATGTGCATCCATTTGTGCTATTACAAAATTATCAAAATCTAAGAGACAATATCCAGTAAAAGGCTGTCCCTGGAGATACGAAAGGCGATCTTCAATTTGCTGTCTTAAATTAGCACCGCCTGGTCGTTCCTAGTGAATTTGTGCAAACATCTTAGTAAACATCAAGATTACTGTCTAAAGTTCAAATTCAAATTCAACAGAAATGCATCCGCTGTTTCTCAATTTCTAATTTAACCGGCAAACTGGGCGGTCTTCAGCATCATCCACAGCATGAACAGCAAAACCATCAGGATGGCAAAGTTTATGAACAGGCTTAAAGAGTTGTTTGTTACTTTCAACTCTAATTTAGTAGAATCCGCTTCCTTATGTGGACTTCTGCCGTAGTGTTGTCGCTGATACTTATCCATACCAATTTCAAGATAGAAATCGAACTAGGTATATAAGGCGTTTTCAATATGATTTCTGACTGGTGCAATAGATCTGATAGAAACTAAAATACATTACCAAATATACATTACAGCAATTATATAGACTTAGCTCAAATAAGTCCAAGCGTACCGTACACACAGTGGCAGGCTGGAGTGAACTTATCGTGTGACCTTTTGGCTCCGGGTACTCTTGATGGTACTGAATCCCAGGAATGGTTGCTTTTCTGCCTGGAACTCAGTGCCCTTATCTTATCAATCAGCGGATTATGGTTCTTTAGCGCAGCTGTTCCCAGTAAGGAAGGACCAGCAATGTTTCTGAGCTATGTTTCTGAGCTGAACTGTGTTTCTCGCTCAGGGAAGCAATGTAGCGTCATTACGGCAAAGGCAGGGTTCGAATATCGGACCATTCGATCATAAGCTGACCGCATTAACCATTCCGCTACACGGTCACAAATGGTTTCTCATCATTGTATAGTATAGTCAAATGTAAAGAATTTCTTTTTACCAAAGTAATTTTGCAAGCCATCAAACTTGCCCAACGTCTAAATTGCTGCTAAACCGTCACTACTGAAACTCAACTAAAGTAGTTGTTGCTGCAAGCGACTATTTTGGACTAAATATTATGTTATGACAAGAGTCAACGTTATGTTAGCTGTTATAACAGTCGTAACAAGTCAGACTACTAAGCGTTTATAGAGGTAGTCGAATGAGCTACAGTTTGGCTGATGTTGGTCAAAGGAACGTTCGTTAGTGCCTTGAATGGTTGATTTCCTATAGATGCAATTTGCGAAAACGCATTATCTATATCTGCCACGATTACAACTTTAGGCTTACGGAATAGCAACAAATGACCAACCAAATTCTTGAGGCAATCCTCTCCGATATTTGTCCCAGTTGGGGAGGGGCGAGTCATCAAAAGAAAATCAGATTGCAGTATTCCCATCCCCGTATGGTAGATATGGGCTGCAGCGTAGATGATTACTGTAGTCGCAGCTCATTTCCCGTTTGAGGGAGGTCCCCAGCGCCCAACCAACAGCATCTAAACTCAGCCTGTTTGGGCGACCCCTCCTCCAAACAGATGGGGACCAGTTTTAGCGACGACCCCCACCAGAAGAGGAGAGCATTTGCGTTGTAGAACCGATCGACCGCCCCCAACAGGAGGAACGTTTGCGTATTGTGGTCGGAGCACCGATAAGCGATGCAATGAAGAAAAGTCCTCTAGTAGCTTACTCTTCTTAATAATAATGAAATTATGCACTGTCGGGGATGTGGTAACTCGATTAATGAGACAGCTTTGATCGTCAACTGGAACAGCATTGTCGCCTTTGTTCCGCAGTTGATACTGAGCCTCTAAAATTTATTACAATAAAGCACAAAATGTTCTTCGTGCCGTCGAACAACGACTGGCCAGATCTTATTTGTATCAAATTTTCAAATGACTATCGGGTAGGATTGTTGGCTGAACTTTGTCAAAGGGGTTGGCCAGCGGCCTGACATCATAAAGAAGAGCCAAACCGGCTTAGCTGGCCGGCCGATTGAACCAGGTCAATACGTGAAAGGATCTATTTGATCCAATTATACAATCCAATCCAATACATATATACTGTACTGATATTTCAATACAATCATTTTGTGCTATAACTTTTGCTAAATATATAAACCAAAAATAGTGCTAAACTTGTATCGACCGGTCGGCCTCTTTCCATCAACCGACGTCAGTCTGTCGGGTTTCCAAATCTCTTGCCGGTCGAACACAAACAACGTCCGGTCAACAACACTACTGTTATGACCTTATTTTTTAACAAATCTTGAAGTATCACTTCCCCATTTAGCAAATGTGGCTAAGAAAGAAGAAGCAAAAACAAATGACGGTTTGTCCAAATTATAAACCAAATTGAACTGAATTGAACAAACATTCGTGAACATAGTAAAATTTCAATCTATAAAGATAGACAGCGTCAAAAATTAGGGTTAAAGTTCCTCGGCCACCTGAAATTGTCTGGTACTTGGCCATCCGGGTCAGGTAGTTTTTTCAATACCCGCATAGAGCTTCGGCTAATCAAAAGTCCGTGATTTTTTCTATATATTAGAAGCAGAGTAACTCACTAGAGGGCTCCTCTTCTTGGCAGCGGTGCTCCGACCACAATACGCAAATGTTCCCCGGTTTGGGGGGGGCAGCAGCAAGTAGTCCTCGTTTGGAGGGGGGTAGCCAAAATTGGTCCTTTGGGGGGATCGATGAAAGAGGTCCCCCGTTTGGGTGGGGGGTAGCTCAAAAGAAGAGGAGCCCTCTAGTGGCTTACTCTTCTTCTTAATAATGCAATTATTGCAATTGCAATGTGCAATGTGCATGTGCAATTATACACTCTTGCTCATACGTTCCGTCTGCATCGATTTTAGCAACCAACCTGTGTTTCAAGAATAGAATTAAAACTGTTATATCAGTCATCTTACCTGAGCAATATGTACACGCAAGGTGTTAGCTCTATGATGTAATGCAGACGAACTTAAGGCAACAAACCAACTTTAACATTAAGAAGTAAACACTGAGTTTATTCAAATTTTAGAGTGGCCAGAAACTAAACAACAGCAGCTTAGTCAAGAGGGTTTTCCTGGCACTGTTGTTTTAGCTCATGTTAAAAAACTTGAGCACTTGAAAATTTCGAACTTTCACTGCTCCAGTTAGTGTTTGAGGCCGGCCGGCCTAAGCCGGCCGGCGGCCGGCCGCCGGCCGACGACTTTTGCTCGCCGGCCGGCCGCCGGCTACCGGCCGGCCGCCGGCTACCGGCCGGCCGGCCGGCCGGCGGCCGGTGAGGCCGGCCGGCTAACGGCCGACCGGCCGGCCGGCCGGCCGCCGGCTGGGATACAAATCTCCAATCAGAAATTTACAAAATAGAGAAACTAACCGTAAAATGAACTCCAAATCTAGTTATCTAGTTATCTAGCTAATTTTCTATGCTATGCTGTGCTATTTTTCTAAGATAACATTCGAAAATAAATATCTTACAAGTTATACTACTGCACTGCAAATTGCTTTAGGCCGGCAGCCGGCCGGCCGGCCGGCTACCGGCCGGCCTACGGGCTCACCGGCCGCCGGCCGGCCGGCCGGCTCACCGGCCGGCCGGCCGATGGGCTCGGCCGGGCCGGCCGGCGATCGGCCGGCCGGCAGCCGGCCGGCGGCCGGCCGGTGAAACCCCGGCCGGCCTCAAACACTAGCTCCAGTTACATAGCTTTGTTTCTATTCTGTGATTCAGCTTAGTAAGGCAAAACACTGTAGAACTTTTCAACAGGCTGTTCAGTACAAATTGTGGTCACTAGTGCACCAGAAATCCCCTCGTAACGATACATATACTGCATAACACAACATAGACCATATTGAGAATGATAGTTGGTTGGTAAGTATTGCAACATAGTCCAGTTGATACTGAATACAAGCAACAAGGCAACAGAAGTAGCCGCATTTTGAAGCTAAGTTTGCACTTAATTTCTTAATTTCTAATTTCTAAATCTAAAACTTGTGGGTGTTGGGATTGGGACATACTTCAGTTTAAAATAAATGACTAAACAAAAGTTACCGAAGAGTAGGAGTCAGTCGAACTATTACAAGCTTCCATTTTGGTAGATACACTTCTATTTGAAATCATTATAATGAATTTTAAAATGTTAGTAACGAGCATGTATCTGAAGGCCTTACTTCGCAGTATGCTCACGTCACATGCATGTAACTTTGACTTCTAGTTGAAATTGTCTGAGGCCAGCTCTTGAAAAGTCGAAGATTGCGAGCCAATAAGATCAAATGACTTATTGAACCGACATACTGACATGCCCACGCTATATTTGTACTTTGTCACGCGGGAGATGAGGCACCTCTGACTATCGCACACAGGGGAGTCTGCAATACGCGGACTCCTGTGCCTGCAAAGATGAAATAGTCTGATAACAACTAACAACGACTGTACCGTACAGCATATCTAGATAAGTCTTGATTTTTACTAGGAAAACATTGAATGTGCCGTTTCGGCCACTAACATTTCTTAATCATAACAAACATTTTGGTTCTGACCTGGATTAAGTGGTTCTTGGCTAAACAATAATTTACATACCGTTATTCAATTGTGCTTTGAATATACTAGTATTATGAACTACCACGTAAGCATTATGCCAACAGAAGAACCATATACTGAAAGGGCTGGCTCAGTAGACGCTTTAACTAATAAAGTTTATACTGCATTCATAGTCAGCAACATTAATTAAATTAAATTAAATTAATAAACACACAGCTGGTCAGCAAATGCGTTTAATGTTCTTGCAGCACGAGCAAGCAACAAAAACTACTCGGTAAAAGAAACTATTGCTTTGCCAGTCTGCTGAAGTTTTAATGCTTAGGCAGCATTCCAAACTGGCAATTCTTTCGAACATTTTGAATTTTAGTGCTCCTTGCAGACCGCAATTTTTCTTACTATCCTATCTAAGTGCTCGTCCACACCTCCATTCCCTTTCTGCAGCCTCTGTTTTTTCCCTTTCCTGCCTAACGAGCAGGCATTCTAGTTTTCAGCCTACTTAGTTGCTATTGCCAAGCGGGGGCAACTGCATTCGGTAGAACGAATGTAGCTGCCTTGGGAGTGACTGAAATAACCGTACGGTAGTCGGTAGCTTGCTCGGGGATCACGTTTTCTGTCCGTGATCTTCTTCTCTCCGCCTCTTGACTGCGGTCTGTGGAGAGGACCATTTACGGGCCACTAGGTGTGCCTAACAATGGTGGGCCAGAAGCAAAAAAAGAAGCAACAAGGCAACACTATTCACACGTTAAGATATTAAATTTAGAGAAATGGGTGGCTTGGCTGAATAATGAAACTTTTCCTGTATTAAGAGAACAATAAGTAGAAAACAAACAATAAGCAAAAAATCTTTCATTGCGGTTATTACTTGACATAATAATATAATATAATTATTGTACGTTGTAGTTTTCTGTTCCATCATTTTACTTACCCAAACAAGTTGTAAAACATTTCAAAATCAAAATAGCCAATTAGAAATACCCCTATGTAAGGTTTCAGTAGTTAAACTCAAAAACAATTATTTACAATTGTGAAATGTGGTTGCAATTTTCGTCTTCTGCAATTACAATTCCATTAATAAAGGGAGCTGTTAGGTATGAGTTTTCAAATAGCTGAACTTCCGTCAGCACCCTTGGTAGTCTTGAAAGAGTCATCTCAGGTGGTCGTGGAATTGGCTGCGATGCGGATTGAGGAAGACGGCATAATTTTTCATCACTATCATCTACCAGTTTGTAATCAGGAAACTTCATTGATAAAGGATTTCGTTGACAATAGCGACAATGCCAGCAGACCAGGTTAATCTGGTGTCTTAGACGTCTGTTGCAGGCGTAGTAGAGTGGTAGTCTTATAGCAGTTGTCAAGATTACCATGAAGCTGCTAACATCCGAAGCTAGTGTGTAGAATGTGAAATTGTCCTGCAAAATATTTGCTACATGAGCAATAGTAAGCCAGACTGTTTATCTAAACTTTACTTTAGAACGACTGATTTTATTTTGTACGTAATATAAATAAATCAAAGTAATTGTTTAATATAAATTTAAAGTAATTGAATCAGAGAACTTTATAATCTTGACATACACCGTGGCACTAGACAACGACGTAATCAAACATAAGTGACCGAAAAGGGATGAACAATGACTAATACAAGAATTTGTTTTTCGAATGGGGTCAAAAGAATCTTACTCACTTGTGTCTGCCTGTTTGGTGTTGCTCTTGCCCACGTTTTCCTACATTTGGAGAACTTGGATAACTAAACCTATGCGGATTAACCTTAACTTCATCCTCATGTGTATGACCTCGTGCGCTTGCAGTAAGTTAACAGAGTAATGGCCTGTGATCGCGGTGTGCTTTCTGTTGCGAGCGAGCATTTCTTACGTAGAAAAAGTCTTCTTCTTTTGTTTGCTCCAAAAACTTGACTCCAAGGTCCAGTGCATTGGCAACTAGGTAGCAAGTCACTATTGCCACTGTCGTTAGAGTTGCATCTCGCAGTTGAAGTCTTTCTGACCGTCCTTTGTTGACAGCAGCAAAACGCTTAGTTTTCATGAGTCCCACAATAGCAATGTTCAAAAGGAGCAACGCAATGAACGGCACATAAACCTGAAATGCAAACTAAAGCTAACTGAACATAATGCATTAGTAGCAGATTAGTTTAGACTAGATTAGATCAGGTTAGATTCGTTAGTAGTGTCTTCAAAGTCTTGAAAAAGTCTTCAAATGTCTTTGTAACAACATAATCAACCTGTCAGCGTGCTGCCTACAGATTGGGTTGCACTGACGGTCATTTTCGAGACTAAATTAATTAGTATATATTAACCTGAAATATTGGTGCAATCCAAAAGTTGTACCACCGATATTCCTGAATTTTGAGTAATCCTCCAACGGAGACTAGCACTTTGGCAAATCCAGTGCATTCCTCAAAATAGTACACTTTGACTTCCCAGAAACTGGTTCCTTTAAGAAAAACAGCCAGTAGGACAGCTGCTAATGCAGTGAATTGTCTCTGTCGCTTGGATAAGGCGTGTTCACAGGCAATCCCAGTCGCCCTGCGTTGCTGCATTACAGTCAGAAAGCGCTCGATTGTAGCAGCCATAATAAGGAAGGTTTGCGCCAACTGAGTAATGCGGCCAAACGCGAACATTGGTCTGACATAGGCATGCCACAATTCATGAAGAAAAATAGAGTCATAGTAGTCCTTAGCCAAGCCCATGCTAATTAAAATGATATAATTAAGGCAAATTGCAATATCGAAACAAGCCAATGCCGAGAGATATACCATGCTAGAATTTTTCATTGCTTTGTTAGTCAAAATTTTAAGTAGTAGTATGGAACCAGCAATACCCATCAGTGCCACAATATCACCCATGATCACCACAAAAGGAAATCTTTCTTCAAGCATGAATCGCGATAAATTAACCGCTCTTTCGTTGGCAATGCACTCATAATAGCTTATATTAACTACTGTATTTGAAAAATTGTGTGACCAATCCTCCATAATTGACTTATTTGGAGTACCAAGCAAGCAGGATTATAACAAATTATGCACTATAAATATCTCCAATGAATAAAATCAGTCATTTAAGGCTCCATTTATTTAAATGGCATAATCAGATTTAGAGCTGTCTTTGACTCCTAAGTTATTAAATCAACTAAAATTCCCCTTCAACCTTGCTCATTAGCGAGGACAGATGAAATGGATTTAGACTAAATGGCTGAACATAAACCTATGTTCCGGCTAAATGACATAAACATTTATCAGACTGAAGCTCTCTCTTTTTCTCTTCTTAGCCAAATCTTCTTAGATCGTGGTGTGCTTCAGCTTTGATATTTTTTGACAAACCTTTGTGAAAAAGGTTTTGAAAAAATTAATCGTCTCAGCATAGCCATAAATTGCTTAGGGGAATGTTGCTTCTTTTAAATGCTTCTTTGTATTTTCTCTAAATCTTTGTGCTATGCCTTCTTCAAAACCATTCAGAAAAAATCAGCAATGCCTAATCTGAGTTTACTATTAGTACATACATGCTGATAGTTTAAAAGGAATCATATCAATAATTTCGTTCCGACCATTTTTAGATTAATTACCAAATTTAGTACATTTACCCTTTTGAAAGCAAATCCAATTGTGGTGTACAGAGAGCACATTGATATAGAAGTTATGTACTCTTCTCTCCTAGCTCAGTGGTGCAGTGGTTGCACGTCTGACTGTACGGGAAGTCCGTGGTTCGATTCCCGGCAGTTCCAAATCTTTACAGTGATAGTCACTCATGCTAGAAGTTATAGAAGTTCAGGAATACCAAACACGAGAACTAGTCAGAAGACTTGCGTCAGAGACGGCTAACACGTCACAGCTACCGAGGAATAAATCCGAACTCTACTATATAATGGCTACCGTAGTGGAATTTCCTTCAGGCTAAGACTAATTTCGCGGCTGTCTGGACCTAACGAAACGTTTATGAAAAATGTTGACTCCGCATTTTTAGGGAAAATCGAAGTATGTTACCGGTTTGCTAATAAAGTTAATTGTTTCTGATTCCTCACGTAATCTAATTTTGATGCAAAGTCATTGTGTAGCGCTTCTACCCGGGTGGGAATCGTACCCACGAAATCCAGGACCTGGAGAGAGAATGTGGAACCTGCCATGTTCTCTTCATCCCATTGAAAGTAGCGGTTTGTTTGGAAATCGAACCACGGCCCTTCTTTTAGAGTCAGACATGTTAACCACTACATCTGTGGAACATACTAGCTGAACTCCCATGGCAGTTTTATCAAACTTTCCTTGGACAATCTTACAATTGTTTCAAAAATCCAACTTGGAATGGGAATGTGGTCTGTCATTTCTTAGCGGTTTGTTAGTAAATTCGCTATTGAATGGAAATCAACTGATGTTGTATTTGCAAACATAAAACCTGACTTTGGAGTGTTTTCTGGTGTATTTCTTTATTGAGTTTAAACTTGATTATTGAATTTGTGAAATTTCTGGAAATTATTGAACGAGATTCGAGAAAAGTTACTTTGACTTAGGCTGGTTTCATATTGGTTGGTTGGTTGGCTGTGTATGAGTTCTCTGACTCCGTGAGGATCTACTGCATCTTCCACTCTGGAGAGAATCTACACTCATAAAAAGACTCCTGTCGAAATTACAAAAATTTTTGTAGTTTTCTACAAAAGTGCTCATGTGCGGTCAGTCACTAGCGGAGCTTCCTCTATTTTCCACAAAAGTAACTTTTCAAAAATTTTATTCGCCTTTCCAATAGTAAACATTGTGGAGTTTCTTAAACAATTTAAGAAAACCTTTTGCAATTCAGCAGCTTTTCTGTGGAAAATACTAAACAAACCTGGAGTTTTGATCAAATTTTTAGACAATCTGAAATCAGAATCCAAACCTGTAGATTTTACAAGACAAAACTTGTAATTTTCACTGGAGCGACCTGCTAATAGAAAGGGGGTGGCAGGTGCGGCGGGGGCGACAGCCCCCAAAATATTTTCGGAAGGGAGCGGCCGTTACAAGAAATCATCCACGGGGTGTTGAAAGACTGAAAATTTGAAAAAATTCAAAAACTTTCTGTCTGCTAAAACTATGATCACTGTCGTTAAATACTCAGTTTGCGTTATCAGCGTATCGAGTACTTTCCTATATACTAAACCTGTAAACCAGTGAAAACTACAGGTTTCATTTGTATGGAATACTAATCTAACTTGTAGCCAATTCTTACGAAGGTAGTCCGGTAAAAACTACCAACGATGTCCTGTAGACTTGACCTGTATTGTCTACAAAAGCTTTTGTATTTATCATCTACAAAAGTGATTCCTGTGGTTTCTACAGGAACATTTCTATAAGAGTGTGTATCCAGAAAAGATCGCAAAATGATTAAGGAGGCTAAGTTATTCAATGTATTGCCGTATTACTCGTTTTCAGCTTGAGACAAACAAACATTTGCCAAATTCTAGCCAGAGTCAAATTGAGCCTCCGTGTTGGTTTCACACTCGCGAAACACATCGAGTATTTCGGATGGCAATCAATCCGTGTCAGTGTCAGTTGTAGGTACCACCTCCCCTGCAGAGCTAGAAGTGGGTCAAAATATTTGACCCGCACCCGACCCGCGACCTGCTCACCCTTGACCCTACCAACCTGACATCTCCGTGACCCGCCAAAAATTATATGACCCGCATGACCCACTTTTGTTAATGATGCTCTAAGGCAAAATCTTGGTCAAAAACAAAATAATGGAAATATTTAGCTGTTACATAAAACTGTTTCAACATGAATGCAATTTAATGAAAAGCAACTGACTTGAATATTTGGAATCCTATATAATTTTGGAAATTAAAATAAAAGAAAGGAAAACAAAAAATAAGGCATAATTACGAAGATTATTCGGGAGCAGACTTAGCAGGCGGTCGTAGTTGTCTAATGTATCTATCTAAAAATTCGCTAGGAAAAATCTTGAGGACGGTTCTTACATTCTAACTTGTACATATTTTGTTATGAATCTACTATTTACAGAAATCATTCATTGCTAGATGTGAAACGTTGTCATTGTTCAAAATATTGACATTACTTTACGGAAGCTGTGATAATTTTTTCCAGATCTTACGGAAAATCTAAAAACAGACAATACTAGAATTCGGTGATTCCGAGAATTATTTAAAATTTTAGTGCCAAAATGTGGATTTTGGAGCCTGCACTGACCTAAGTTTTACCCACCTTTGACCCGCGGGTCACACGTCTTGACCCACACCCTACCTGACCCACACCCTACCTGACCCGCACCCGTGACCCACTTCCAGCTCTGCTCCCCAGCAATCAAAACAAGCAAACACGTACTACTAAACTGACATTACTCCGATTCTTCCTAAACGGTGCAAGACCAACCGTAGTTAAGCGTATACCTACCGAAAAAACTTGAAGTTGAAAATGCTTTTTCGCTAGTTACTTGCGGTATAATTAGTAGAATGAAAAGCGGAAACAGAATTTGGCTTTTGTAGTATAATTAATAGTATGAAAAGCAGAATCAGAATCTGATTATGTACCAGTTCTGGCACTAAGACCGTACTAATTAAACTTCCTTATTTTCATCAGGATGAATGAACAGATTTTTCTTAGCCAAGTTTGCAATAATGTTTTATAGAATTTAAGTTCTGCTGAAAAATAATTCAATTGTCAACCAACATAAGAAACGACTCAGACAAATGTTGTCTGCTCTAGAAGCAGGAGTGCTTTGGATTAGCTGACGGATCAAAATTTTTGAGGAATAACAGCGGCAATTTTCATACGTCAAAACCTTTTGACATGTCAGGTGTCACAGCAAACACAAAGCCAAAACATATTCTTTTTTTCTCCGTGCATGCTCTTATTATATGATAAATGTTCGTTGCGGAAGTGGATACTGATGAATGTCATTAACGAAGTCTTGCGCTGACTTTCTTGATAATCATGTAAAATCAGAAGACAAAAGTCTTGAGGTGGAGCTTTCTAAACAATTTAAAGGAGTGAGAAGTTGCGGTGTACGAACGATAATAAAATTATTAGTTATTTAAATGGAAACTTCACTCAATTTCTCCATGTTTTAGTTTTAATTTCCATTTCAGTTTCAATTAATTTCTAAAAGGATTCGCAATCCGCGTCGTTCTTATTTGAATGCTTCTGGTCTTCTGGCATCAGTTGGTAAAATTCACATTTTTGTGAGCATAAGGACATGCAAAAATATAATAAAAAAATTTCTAACTAGGACGTTACATCCCGTAAAAGTGTAGGACTTCATTTATATCAAGATCTGTAAGCGTTATAGGCGATGGCACAGATTCGCGGTGGGAGTCTCAGGTGGCGCTTTTCGAAAATTTCTGAGTCCTAAAAAGTTTGCAAGGAAGCAGAAGAGGTCAAGATGATACATATTCTAGCTAAGTTTCGGTCGCTCTTCAAGAAGAAGGCTATTAAAATCCTAGATCCTCATGCAGGTAGCTTATCCCGAAAGGGTGGCAGAAGTAGGCAGCGTCACCCGAGACAGTCACCCACCGTTTTCGCTTTGCCAAGACCTAATCTTGGAATCAGAAGTGAAGAAAGGAGCCGAATTCAAGCTATTTTGGACGTTCATAGGAAGCAACCTAGCGAAAATTGATCAGGCAAATGCATTGGCTTGGACAACTGCTAGCAAAAATTACAACCAACGTCCAACACTGGTCATATCTGTGTTTGAATCAGAAACAACACATCAATATCAATTCATAATTATCTTGTAGGCTCTTATCTGCCGTTTGAATGTCTTTAAGTATTCTATAACGTATACCTGTTGAACATTTTCTTTGTTAGCAGTTAAACTAAATATCTATTCAATAATACCTAGGGCACAATTATTGAATGCCAAATTACCTGTGAAGATGACAACAACAAAAACCATGCATGATGCCAGTATTACCAAGAGTACATAATGTATAAGAGTATGACAAGCGCCACACTCTGTGCAGTTAGAGCCAAAACTATGTTATGTTCGCTATCGCCTTACCCCCTCCACAAATTGACCCCCTCTCACTCCGCCCTTAAGGGGGGGGGGCGCTTTTTTGCAAATTTTTCGACCATCTCCGATTTTGCTCATTTTCACATATTTTGTAGTCCCCATGGGTTCGCGAAACAAGACAAGAGCGTTTTGCGAAACATTGCTTCTATGTCGTACACCTCAAAGGTACTCGAATGTGTACTCAGTTAATATGTTTGCACCAAAATTTTTCGCTGTATGCAAGATACCTCGCGGTGTAACTGCGATGTACATCTTAATCACATTCAGCTGAGTGCAAACTTAACCCTTCTGATATCTATCTGTGTTGAGTGTGGGATTTTTTGCGATCTAAGTCTAAATTATCGACACTTGTACCCTTTATTTTTGGAAATGGACAGCAAAACATGATCGCCTCTCCTGCACGATTAGTGATCCCAGAACACTTCAGTTATTTTGCAGACAAAATTTTTCGGAGTATTATTATATATATTGTAGTGCTCCTGTGATTTGATCCACTATCTTCAATGATAGCCTTCAGCTCAGTGTTAACTCTTATAATAACTTCGCTCGGAGTTAACTTCGAAAGATTAACTTAATCTTCAGCTAATGCTGAATGAGGATGATTGGACACAATGAATAAGAAACCGATTCTGATTGGTTAAATTCACAAAAGTCAAACCCTGAGCTGAAGCTCAGAGTATTTGGTATTCTTGACATGACCTAGAGTATTGCAACGGAATAGAACTTTACCTCTAAGCTGAAGCTCAGTTAAAGAATAACTAACACGGAGTTAACTCAGTTCACAAGTTAACAATGTACTGTTAACGAATGGATAGATATCCCGGAGTCGTTTTTGGTACAATATTAGCGCAACCCAGAGTACATAATGTATAAGAGTATGACAAGCGCCACACTATGTGCAGTTAGAGCCAAAACTATGCTATGTTCGCTATCGCCTTACCCCCTCCACAAATTTACCCCCTCTCACTCCGCCCCTAAATGGGCACGGGGTCCAAACGGGGGTACACTCACTCATTCTATGTTTATGTGCTTAAGCTCAAAAACACAAGCAGTGCGTAAATATAATTATAATTTATGTCTGTTTCGAACTTTAGAACACAAACATGCGGGCGAAATTGCTTTGCTCACTGGGGTCCAATTTGGGAAGGGGGTAGGCCGTTAGCGAACAGAGCATAGTTTTTGCTCTGATAACAGAGAGCTTGCCAGTTGTCACACTCTTATATTATGCACTCTTGGTATTACGTTATTGTAGCCTAGGCTGTTTGCTGTTTGCTGCTTAATTATTCCAAGCCAAACATGAGTGGCTCACCAAAAGGAAACAGCCTACGTCTCTTGATTGCAAAGGGTGGCGCTAATTCCCCTGAAGATCAGGGGTCTGTTGCATAAAACAATCAGTAATCCATCACTAATCAGATGAAGATATGTAATTATGTACAACTACAGAGGAAAATAAAGTTGCAACAAAGGTTATTGAGACAGTTCGTGCTTTGCTACCAAAACATAAACTGGAGGCTCATTACATTTTACAAAACTTTTTCCAGTCTGCCTTCAACTTCCAAGCCTGCATTCTGCAATAATTATATACTGACTGCTTAACTTATTGTTTATATTTTTCACCTTGCCCTGTTCGAAAGTTTCTGGGCGTTTCATCAATAGAGATAAATTGCAATCATTCGGAAAATTGTTTCTAACCTAAACAGCTGAAGGCAACAGTAATAATTTTTCTGTTATTCACGATATACCTAAAGTAAGGGAGAAAAATAAAGCAATAAATGGCTTTTTCTTAATGGCTCAAGCAAGAAAATAGAATTTATATTTTAGAAAACATACAAAGATATTCTACATAACTAGCAATATATTCGTTAACATTGAATTTCGAAATACATCTTACATAGTTTTACACGCTTCAAAATAAAGTGTCACTCCAGCAGTTGTTTTGTTTCGGCAGTTCATTAAAATTCGAAACTTTACTGTAATCTAAAGAATGATCAAGAGAGAGAGAAAATTGGCTGTTTGATAGAGGTGTCGCCAGTTGAACAGGCTATATTAACCTACATTGGCTCACAACTGAGCCGAGACAATTTGGCCTCCAATGCCTGAGAGACATTTCTGCTTACTCTTATTAAATGGCTATATTAGCTGGTTGGTTTTGTAGTTTACAGGATAGATTATTGCTTCCAGATGGTTAGGCAATCTCTTCTCAACAAATGAAAGACTCAAACCAAACGTTTGTGGTAAAGAATTGCTGAATGGGGAAAACCATTACAAGGGCACCAAAGAAAACTACTAGAAGATTGACAAGTTGCTACGTATTAGCTTAGAAAGTAAAACTTTAAAAGCTGCAGACACAACGTTAAACCGTTGAAACTATGTTTATCAATTTAAGTTTAAGTTTAAGATCTTTTTAGAAACAGTTTACAAGTTCTTGTCTCGATCCAAATAATGAAGAAATAGGAAGATCAGGAAACAGTTCATTCAAATGAGATTTCTAATTAATGTCTCTGGTTGTCCACATTCTGAGTAGGTACATGCCATCTTCCACGTGAAATCTACGTCAGGTCTAAGTACAGATAATTATTAACCTACTGGAATGTTGATCAAAGCCCAGACTTAATGTATGTAGCAGCCGGTGATACACAGCACACCTTACAAAACTAAGGGTATACTGTAAAACGCTGTACTCTGGAAGGCTCACACTCTATAAATAGTAATTTCTTGTCGTCGTTAATATGTACTAAACTGCTGGCGCAAACACTTACGTATGCATTAACAATTATGAAGTAATGTCATTAGGTATGATCAAGAATCCATAATTCCCTTATATTATAGAAGAAGAGTAAGCCACTAGAGGCCTTCTCTTCCTGGCATTGCGTAACGGTGCTCCGCCCACAATACGCGAATGTTCCTCCGTTTGGGGGGGCGACCAAATCGACAGCGCATACTCCCCCCTCCGTTTGGTTGGGGGGGGGGGTAGCCAAAAAGAGGTCCCCGTATGGTGGGGGGGTAGTTAACATCAAATCAGATTGCAGAAACCTCCCTCCGTTTGGTGGGGGGAGGAGTTAGAGTAAAGGATTACGGTAGTTTTTGTTCTATTCGAAAATGGGTCCCCGTTTGGGGGGGTCACAAAAGGTGGTCCCCGTTGCGGGGGGGGCGTCGCCAACAGCCAATCATAATGAGCCAAACCTTAGCCTGCTTGAGCGATCCCCCCCAACGGGGACCTCGTTCAGGGACCCCCCAAACGGGGACCACTTTTGGCTACCCCCCCCCACCAAACGGGGACCACTTTCGGCTACCCCCACCACCAAACGGAGGGGGTTATGCTTGCCGACCCCCACCCCCAAACGGGGGAACATTCGCGTATTGTGGTCGGAGCACCGTTACGCAATGCCAAGAAGAGGAGCCCTCTACTGGCTTACTCTTCTTCTATAATATAAGGGAAATTATTATGGACTCTTGGTATGATTTAATTACAGGTTAAACATATTCATAAACATATGTAACATGCAATAACATACCTTAACGTATATTAACAAACATGAAAAAGCAACGTAAACTAAAGTCAGTTCAAACGATAGGGAATTGAATTTCGATTGAATTGAATTCGAAATAAATAAAGTCCATGAAAGGGGTTTTCTTATGGCAAGCAA
This sequence comes from Trissonchulus latispiculum, assembly GCA_030248195.1. Lineage (NCBI taxonomy): Eukaryota > Metazoa > Nematoda > Enoplea > Enoplida > Ironidae > Trissonchulus > Trissonchulus latispiculum. The sequence goes on from JASAND010018185.1 coordinate 34,303, forward strand.
GCCAAGAGTAAGCAGCCAAATATCCAGCCAGCAGGTGACCGCGGACGCCTCTTTTTCACAGAGAAGTTTCGTCTTCAGTGCGTCACAGTAATGCGCTGAGTGTTGGCTCCGGTGCCGGGATCCACAAAATTTTGGGTATGGTTAACAGTTCGGTGCTGATACTGACCCCAAGTCGGAATCCCAGTGTAGGCGCGCCATTCCTTGCTGATTATGGTGGTTCCAGCTGCAATATGTTGCTGAATGAGAGGACGAGTGGTGGCCACGTTCCGGCGTAAAGCTGGAGAAAGTCGAACTTGTTGGTCGCAGTTTGAATCTTTCCAGAGCATTCCGAAAATCCAAGGACCAACCACATTATTTCCTTAGATGGCATGAGCGGGCTCGACGCGGCTGTCAGCCATCAGCCTTCCTCGGTTCTATTTTCTTCGACCACGAAGGTAACTTTCATCGATCTAGAATAAATAATAAAATATAATTAACAAGTCACTGGGATTTTGAAAATTTAATCCAAATTTTGAAATCTAGTTATATTTAATTTAATTTAATTTAAATTTGGAATTTATATATTGAAATTTTATTTGATTTAATTAATAATTTATAATTTAATTGGATTCACCTGCACAACTTGTCCTGGTCCACCGACTGGAGGGGCTGTCCGCATAGCCGCAAGGTCAAGGCACACTTTTCTGCAATAATAACCAGTCAGATATGCAGTCGTTGCTGAACTTACCTTTCCAATAGATTTGTGTTACATAAATCTTTTGTATATAGTTCCGACAACTACATCTACACCTGCTTGTCATGATGCGGTGATTAATTAATTTGTAACAGCTGTGTAATTTTAGTGTGCAATCAGTTTAGTGCATATTTGTAAGGTGTGCGCCTTCCCGAGCAGAGCGTTTCTGACAATTGCGAAAAATTGTAAGGGGTGCGCGCCTAACGGAGAATCACCGTAGCAGCCTATCCTGCACAAATACTGTGTGGGCTTTTCATGGTCTCGATAATGCTGCAGAGTGCAGACTCGTCCAATAATAAAATTTGGCAAATAGCCAGTAGATTAGCAACAGAATCGTAATATGCTAAACAGTCCTTCGTTTGATGATAACAGAACACAGTGCTTATATATACACACAAACACCCAGCATCATTTGATGTGATTTGTTTTACTTTATAAAACTGGTAGATTTGTCAGCTAAAATGATTAATAGACTGCATTAAAAATATTACATTTATCAAAGCACAAGAGCTCTCAGAAGAGCTGTTTTATTTTTTGGTAATTAATGTTTGGATGAAGAAGCTGTGCCTGCTAAATGAAATCAGTTTTATCTGTGAAAACGGTCACACACAGCTACACTGGTTGTGTATGTAAATCCATGGATTTATTGTTTGTCTATCGCGACAATTTTGTATCTTGCCAAGGAATTCAATTTGAGTCTTATAAAAAAACTCGCCTGTGTAGACGCATAGAATTCAGTGGTTTTCAACCAAGTGTTTCTGGAGATTCGTACTGCAGATCAGAGTTGGACGCGGGCCGCGGGTACCCGCGGGGCGGGGCGGGTACCCGCGGGGCGGGCCGGGGCGGGCCGAAATTTACTACCCGCAGCGGCCCGCGCGGGCCGATGCGGGCCGATTTTTATTGTGACAGTATAACTTTTTAAACTTAAATTTAAAAACTTTACACAATATTTTTAACTTTGAAATAAGAAAACCTACACTGAATTAACGGATCCTTTCTCGATTACCCATACCACCACTCAAAATTCTTAACCTTGTCCAATTGAGTTAAAATTTGGAATGCGCATGTTTTCGAGCACACTGAGTTCACACATTGCAAAATTTGTCGATTTCTCAAAATTCGTTTCTTTCGATTTGAAGAGGCTACTGAAACATTTTGGTCTTTGATTTTGCTGAAAAGTTGAATATGAAGGGAAGGTTATCTGGATCGCAGAACGCGAATATGGAGATTTTCGATTCAGCATTTTGCTAGCTCAATGCAAGCTTACATCTTAAGCTTACATACAACTTTACCTTAGACCGAACTATAACAAATACTAGAAACGAAAAAGGACTTCAGGTTCGTGTTCTACTATCCAGAAGCCCTCTGCGTGCAACTATTCAACAAAATTTGAGACAAAAAATTTTCGGTTTCCTTTGGTTCACCCCTCCCTTGCGAATCGCAAAGCAAGCATTTTGCGAAACAGGAAACTTTTGATTTGAACTTTATATTTGAACTCAGCATCGAAAACTTGCCCATGCCAAATTGTCGCTCAATTGTGTAAGTTTTAAGAATTTTGAGAGATAGAGACAAGACCCGAATTAACTACTAATTGTACATTTTACAATGACCACGACTAGAGATGCACCGGTGCCGGGGCCGGGGTCAGAGCCAGGCCCCAGTGCATCGCTAACTGCTACCTAAAAATGTGCAAATTTTGTGTATTGTTAAATGCATAGGATAACGTGGGGGGGGAATGGGGGGGGTGCAGACCCCCCCCCAGACCGACAAAAAACGGGTAGACCCCCTCAGCGAAAAGGAAAAAAGGGCAGACCCTCACGTCCAAAAAGAAAAACAGCGTAGACCCCTTAGCGATTTTTACCAAAAATAGGTAATTTTTTAGTAAATTTTAGCGATTTTTTAAAAAAAATCCGTAAAAATCACTAAAAATTGTCATTTTTTACTAATTTTTGGTCAAAAACGTTAAAAATTCGCAATTTTTGTTAACTTTGGGACAGACCCCCTTACAATTTTGGAATTTTTCAGGGGTAGACCCCTCGCCAAGGTCGGGGTAGACCCCCCCCAGAATCGGACCCCGTGTTAATGTATGGTTAAATGTACTATTAAAACTATTAATTAAGTTCGAAACTAATTATTTGAATATTCAGGGAGGCAACAGGTTGCCTCCCTGTTGCCTGGAAGAGGCCTTCAAATCGAAGGCCCCTCAATTTCCAAATTTCTGAGCTTGTCGTAAGAAATAACTGCAAAATGCTCTATTGAAGTGTTCATTCATGCATGTGAACTTTCCCCCGTCCAAGTTAGCTTCTCAGTCGGCAGCAAAGTTTCAAGCAGGTTACAGATTTAGAGAAATAACTAAATGACATGTTGATTAAGATTAAATTGCGAAGCATTTCTGTAAAAGTACGGAGAGTCGAGAGTAGCAAAGTATTCACAATTGTGGCAACTAAAAATGCAACTTTTTATAAACATTAAATAGTATTTACAACATAAAATAATCGCAATTATTGTGCGGGCCTTTGCGGGCCGAAAATTGGGGTGTGGGTAAAAACCAGCCCCAGCTCCAGCCCCAGCCCCAGCCTCGCACCAGCCTAAGAAAAACCAGCCCCTTCTCTCGCTGACCACTGTACACTTTAAACTAAGGACTTTAACACATAATTACGCATATGCATGTAGACAGTATATAAGCAAGAGTTCATAATTCTATTATATATTAGAAGAAGAGTGAGCCACTAGAGGGCTCCTCTTCTTGGCATTGCGTAACGGTGCTCCGACCACAATACGCGAATGTTCCCCCGTTTGGGGGGGGGTCGACAGGCATACCCCTCCCCGTTTGGTGGGGGGGTAGCAAAGGGTCCCCGGTGGGGGGGGGTAGCCAAAGAGGTCCCCGTTTGGTGGGGGGGTAGGCAGAAAAGGGTCCCCGTGTGGGGGGGGGGTCGTCAAGACAGGCAGAGATTGGCTGAATCTGATTGGCTGTTAGTGACCCCCCCCAAACGGGGACCCCTTGCATACCCCCCACCAAACGGGGACCTCTTTGTACCCCCCCACCAAACGGGGACCTCTGCTACCCCCACCAAACGGGGACCTCTTTTGGCTACCCCCACCAAACGGGGACCCGTTTTTGAATAGAACAAAAACTACCGTAATCCTCTGCTATCCCCCACCAAACGGAGGGGGGGTTTCTGCAATCTGATTGGCTGTTGGCTACCCCCCCCACCAAACGGACCTCTTCTCGGCTACCCCCCCCACCAAACGGAGGGGGGTATGCTTTGTCGAACAGAGCTACCCCCCACCAAACGGGGGAACATTCGCGTATTGTGGGCGGAGCACCGTTACGCAATGCCAAGAAGAGAAGCCCTCTAGTGGCTTACTCTTCTTCTAATATATAGTGCAATTATGCACTCTTGATATAAGGGTATGCGCTGTCCATATGTGTTAATCGTGCTCTACAGTCACATAAAATATATAGGAGTATTACACGTTATATCTATATGATTTTGTACAATCCAGGGAGGTCAAAGAAATTTAGTCACCATTCATTAGAGAACTTATATAAATTATAGAAATTAAAATGTTAGAAGTTAATTGTTACAAGTACATACCCATAGTGTTTTGAAATCGTTCTGATGTAAAGGAATATAGTTTGGGAAGTTCAAAATTAAAAAGCTTAGCAATTAAACTTTTGAAAGATGTGGAAATAGAGCTTAATGTGAGACTGAAATTATTCTGGGGTGCGTTCAAAGCGATATTTATGTAATCTTTAATATGAAATTTAAAAAATTCCAAAAATATGTATATACCGTAAGATTTACCTCCACAAATAATAAATAAATTTAACTCAATTTAATTTTAACATTTAGATGCAGACTGAGGGTTTTGGAGTTTAGAATTTTTAGAGAAAGTTCAAATATATAATAATATATATAATATATATAAACGAAAATAATTAAAATGACATGAAATGATGTTGTGCGTGTATTACAAATTTTGTGATCAGATTAACAATTAACTTCAAACACTTTAATTTCTATTCTTTAAGTTCTCTAATGAATGGTGACTAAACTTCTTTGACCTCCCTGGATTGTACAAAATCATATAGATATAACGTGTAATACTCCTATATATTTTATATGACTGTATATAGAGCACGATTAACACATATGGACAGCGCACATCCTTATATACTGTCAACATGCATATGCGTAATTATGTGTTAAAGTCCTTAGTTTAAAGTGTACATTGGTCAGCGAGAGAAGGGGCTGGTTTTTCTTAGGCTAGTGCGAGGCTGGGGCTGGGGCTGGAGCTGGGGCTGGTTTTTACCCACACCCGAAAATTGTAGTTGCGGGCCGCGGGCCGGACCTGCGCGGGCCGAAAATTTGAGTGCGGGCTGCGGGGCGGGTGTGGGCCGCTTATTTCGGCCCGCGTCCAACTCTGCTGCAGATCCTAGGTACCCTCTTTCGGCTGGCCAAAGAATGAAGGTTCCCGGTGAAAGCAATTTAATTTTTCTGAGTCCACTGTACAGTTTTGCTGTTCTATATTTCCATGGAAAATCTCCCATGAGGCTGGAATATGGCTAGCCTTAACTATGAAGTTTCGCACATCTATTACATATGAAACATGGCTGTTGTTAGTGTTGTGCCGTTACTAAATTTTCCGGGCCGGGCCCGGGGCTAATTACATCACCGGGCCGAAGGCCTCTTCCAAAATCCGGGCTGGCCCGGTCACAACTCTAGCTGTCTTACTCTACATTTTACGGGAACAGAAACCCCTGCGGTTCCGTTAATATTTGCCTTTTTTCCATTAAGTCAAAACTCAGAGACCACAGAGAACTGAGAAGGGTAGGTCAAAGCCAATGACCTCAACGACAGTCCCCGTAAAATAAATAGGAGAGTAAATTCTGTCCCTGCAGACTGAATGGACTTTTTGAAAATGATATTTTGAAACAGGAACTGGGAAATGAACGTATATGATACCTAACTTACATTAACTTACATAAGCCCATAACCTTAACAAACACTAAAACTGTTTGTATAAGTCAAATCAAATCAAAACTTTATATCATCACATTTCCAAGGTCAAAGCAACTGAAACAGTAACTGTTTCTCATTGTATTACAAACATTATATATTGGTTAAAATTAAATAATCATTTAATATCGACCATTTTTAAAATTATTTCAGATAAACTTTCAAATTAAGACTTTGCTTAAAATATAAAACTCTGAAATCACTTTAAAGATATAAATTTGTCATTAAATTAAGTGTTGAAAAACTAAATTAACTTTCCTTAAAGTCCATTTAGTCGGCGGTACCAGATTTACTATCCTATTCATTTTATGGGGACAGTCGCTGAGGTCATTGGCTTTGACCTACCATTCTCAGTTCTCTATTGTCTCTGAATTTTGACTTAAGGTGGTGATTCCCTTTGGTCACATAAAGTTTGCACCATGATTACTCATTCATTACTTGGAGTTAAGAAGCCATTTTTGTATCAAAATGCAGCTTGACATTTTCTCTTATTAATGCATACCATCAAACTAATGTTGCTTTTCTAAAATATTTTTAACACATTTTAGAAGAAGTATAATTTTCCAGAATTTTTGCAGACTCAAGTAAATTTTTTCGCGAGACATCGGTTATATCATTCGATACCTCCATCAAATAGCTGGGGACGATTTTTTATTCATTGTGAAATCGCTCTCCGTTATAGAGAAATAAGCTGAAATGTGTGCGTAACCTGGATTTTGCCTACTTTTTCCAAATTTGTCAAGCGATTACTTTAGCTAGAAAGCAGCAATCGGAGCAACTAAAAAATCGTCCCTGGGTATATTTGTGCAGAACACATTTGTTCAGTAGCAGCCCTCCAGCTTGCATGGTGAATGCTCCACAATCTTTGGAAAAAAATTGGTCATGTTTTTGCAAAAACTACATTTTTTATGATAGCAGCCTCCAGGGTAGCAGTTGGAAGACGATCATGCGTCGGATAATTTGTCGCTGTGAGACCTTCAGGTCGACGCCCTTAGTTTGATTTTACGGCTTGCGTAGTTGAAGAAATGTTGGATTATTTGATTTCTGCAAAAATGACAAGTTTGACAAGACAAGACAACAAGAAAATCGGCTATATCTCACGGTAGAGAAAAGCTAGAACGTTGCTTTAAAAAGCAAAAATATGAAGCTCAACGAGAGCTTTCCAATGAATATAGTCATAAGTGTATACCTGCTGCAAAACTTTCAGAAATTGGGAAAAACCGCCCTGACCGGAAATCTCGAATTTTTGAATCGGGTTGCGGGGGGGGTTAGAAGGTGAAAAAAGTTTGTGGGGATTTTAAATTTATTGTTGGGCAATGTGGCGGCCCTGAGGGTGGTGGAGTTTGGGGAGGAAGGAATAATTGAAAAGAGGAGTGGGGGCTGACAGTTACCCCTTTTAATGGAGGGGGCGGAGTTTTTGGGGGGGTTTGTGGGGGAAACAAAAAAAAAAATTAAAAGAAATGAAGAAAAAAGAAAGAGGAAAAAAAAAAGTGTAATGGAATTAGTAAAATAGGGTGTTTAATACAATCAAAAATGGTCTAAAAAGTGTTCTAAAATAATCAATCTGCAAGGAAGAATTCATGTACCATGGATCGGTGAAGAAAAGCGAAGATCATCAATATGTAATGTATTCAGCACTCAATGTCCAAGCAATAATTGTACAAGTTATTTCATGTTTGCCTAGCTAGAGTTGCCAGTATCCAGTGAAAATCAAGAAATCTATCAATAAGGGTCAAGGTTAACACTCAATTAGGACATGAATTCGAGTCTTAATTACGGTCTTAGGCACAATTAGGTCCTACTAACGTGTGTTTTATTAACAATACTAATCCAGGAATTGCGTAAAAGGAGGGTATTCCGGCCTTAATCCCTTTAGTAAGTGGAGTTGTTACTCCCACACGAAGATAGAGTCAACATTTGATCTTTACTTAGATGAATGAGTGAATATCGTCCATTACCCGAGTCGAGTAAGGCCTTCCCCGCAATTTAGTAAATCACTAGTGTTTGAATATCAGCTAGCAGGAAGTCATAAAACCAAAATGTGAAGTTTATGTGCGTAATTAGACCGAAAATTAGTCGTAAAATGTCTATAAAATGGAAATCTGCGCTTAAAACAGCAAAATATTGGAAGATGGTTCACTATTAGGTAAGAAATAGTTAAGTACGTACTTAGATAGGGTTAATTAGTGATAATTAGGTGTTAATTATGTAATAATTAGTTAATTTTATTAATTTTGGTCGAAACATGACTTGGGTTCATATGAAAGAGAATTTAATTCTGATTTGAAAAATCCAAACCCGGTTTTCTAACTCCCAAAAATAAGAAAGTTACAGCCTAAAATGTCTTTTAAAAATAGTTTTTTATTTCCTAATCCCAACACTCTAAAAAGGAGTGTTCTAAAAAGGTTTTTTTCTAGGTTTGACTTAAGTCAAACCTTTCTCTCTTTTTATTGTCTGGGAGGTTGTCTACCTCCCAGACTACACACCTCACGGGTGTGGCTTTCCTTTCTTCTTCTCTTTCTGCTAGGCCTCTTTCTTCCAAGGCCTAGCAGTTGTCCTCGCCTGAACTTTTGGCCGAGGACAAGACTTGCAAAGAAAATAGCATTATAAGCCCAAGACATGTAGCTTAGAGGGGGATAATCTCCCTTAAAAAGTAATATGAATAATAAAGTAAGTAGGTAGATGTACGTAGGTAGGTACGTAGTTTATTATGATGTAATTTTTAAGTCATGTAAAATTGTATATCTGTTGTAATAATTCTGCAAAGTTAGGAAATTTTGTAAAGTTTTCCCTTTGGTTACGTTTATGTGTTAGCAAAAGTTTCGCAAAATTTCGCCAAGTTTCGGCCCCCAAAATATATCAAAATTGGGTCAGTTGGAGGGCAATAAATCCAAAATCTCATTAATTCCCCCCCCAACGGCCAGCTGGGTCAGCCCGCTGCAGCGCAGCACACGAAAAAGGTGGCAAGCTTCTAGAAGGTTCTAGAATCTTCTAGAAGCTTTGCCTTAAAATCAAAGAAGAAGCGAGCTCCAGGTCTCGCTAATGACCTGTCACCGAGCTGTCAGCAAAACTGTCAGCTCGGTCCCAAAAATTTTCTTCTAGTCAGTGTTCACTTGAGAGCAACCGAAAGCGGTTGCTTCCCCCCTCCCTTTGTGCGTTCCCTAGTGCAGTTGTTACCTGCATGGGGAGTACAACGCACCTCCCCGGTTAGGCCAAAATAATAGGACTTTTCTGGCCTTCGGGCCAGAAAAGATTTTGAGAAAAATCCAGTGAACACTTACCAGTTAGGGCCATATAGGCGTATTATGCCTGGCCACAAAATGAGAAGAAAAATCCTAGGATTTAAAGGCCCTTTTTGGCCATTTTTATTGTATTTTTGAGGCCTTAGGGCCACTTTTTTATGTCCAATTTTAGGCCTTGGGCCATTTTTTATATACTTTATGAGGCCAATGGGCCATCACTTTATACACATTTTTTGGGCCTGAGAGCTCCATTTTTTCAGTATATTTTGGGCCTGAGGCCAATTTTCAGTTATGATAGCATGCGTGGGCCTTGAGCCACTCTTTATTTCTTTTAATTTAATTTCTTATTCATATTATTTTATTATTTCTATAAAAGGGGCAGCTCATGTAAACTCCTCCTGTTTGATGGAGGTCTTGAGAATTGCCCCTGTCTTCAGTTTTTCTGTTTTTTGTGCCGACACTCTCTGTATACCGAGGTTCGCTGACCTCCACCTCCGATTATTCCATTTATTTATTTAGTTATCTTTTAGTTGTACTTTTCTGGTCAAGCCACGACCATGTTTTTGCCTTTTTGCAAGGTCCTTTTGACCTAAAATCGGGGTTTTAAAAGTAGAATATGGGATATTTGAATGGGGACCCAATCCCTAAGCTTGAGTTAGAGGGTTTCTTTGTTACGACCCTATTTTTTATTGAGCTAGTTAATAGGAATACTTACCCCACAGCCGGCAACTAGGAGTTGCCGGCCATATTGTTTTAATCGCAGGCTTTGTTAAGCCTTAAAAATTATTGTTTGTATTCTGTAATTGTTGTTGTAGGTCGGTATCTAAAAGCAGTAGGTTATTAAAACACGAGAGAAACTTTTAAATCAAATCTTAAAAGTAATCACTTATTTTAAATATTATTAATAATCAAGCCTTTCACGGGGAATGACCGGCTTCCCCATTAATTAATTTAATTATTGCAGTAGTTTTGTTTAATAGTAGTTTGTTTAGTAATGATTGCTTAGCAATCATTACTCACATGGCTTTCACAAAATCTCAAACTTCTCAAAATCACTAAAGTTCTGCGCTATAAATTGAGTTTTAGATACCTAAAACTCTTAACAAACTCTCGTTAAAATTTAGTTATTTCAGTATGTTTGAAATAATAGCTAGTAGCGTAGGTCATAAGTAGAGTTAGATTTTGTTTAGACTGTTTGTAATTATGTCTGTTTTTAGGATTAGTTAGATAAGTGTTTACCTAAGAAATTGAATGGTTGTGTATGTGAGAATTGTACGAATGGCATTGTATATTGGTTTTTTACGACTGCATGTGCGTTGACTCGCGGAAACTCCTTCTGTTCGATGAAGGTTGTGAGCATCGCTGGAGTGATTAAGACTCAGATCATAAGCAGGAATGAAGAGTATGTGTGATTTGTATGAATGATCGCATTTCTGTGGATATGGGTGTGTTCTAGTCTAATTGTTACGTAAGTGGTTATTAGTTTAAGTGTTGTATAACTGTTGTCTGATTGTGTTTAATTAGTTAATAGGGTTACGTAATTCAATACTAGATTACCTAAGGTCTTTGTATGTATGCTGTATGTAATGTGATTGTCCAAAGGGTTAATGATTCCTTGTGTGCGTGATACGTATGAAATACCAATATTATGCTAGGACTCCTATAGTATGCAGGAAATAGTAATAAATGATGTAGTTTTAGGTTGCAAATTTTGTATGCATATCTGGAAATCTGTGAACATGTGGTTATGTAGGAAATTTAGGTTTAGGCACAGTTTAACAAATATGCAAATGAGGATAAGGCTATAGGACCTAGAGTCACGGGGACTCCGTATTGGGTCCTCATCAGTTTAAATCAGGATATCCTCGATTCGTCCGCGTAAGCCACTCTTTGTCAAGAGTGCGGACGAATCGCAAGAAAGGAATCCACCAAATGGTCAGTCTCACTACCAAATCAATACAGACCAAGTCGTAATAAACGTAGGTTGTAATTATATTTGTTGTGTCCTTGTTTCCGATGTCGTAACACACTGTTATTGCCATTCTTAATCGAACTCGTCCTGTCTGATCCATGTTTTATTCCTAATAATGACCGCAACTGCGGTTTAACACCATTTCATATCGGTGTTCATGTGTGGTAAACAAAGCTTGTGAAACCCCATTATATAAAGGTTAGCGAGGTTGAAAGATCAACCTCGCCTTTTCGGTAATTAATGTGAAACTCACCTGTGACGATTATCGGCAAATGGCAATAATGGCTGTCAACAATCTGGTAATTTTAGTTAATACTAGGTAGTGATTGATAATATACTTGTAATAAGCAGATTAATAATGAGTTACGTAAGTATTAGGGATAGGACACTAGAACCATCTTCTAAAAAAACGCTAAACTCACCAATTTTATGAATTTATCTAGTTTTCAATATTCAACATTTTCCAAAATGGGGAGTTGTTACCTTCCCTAGGTAGAATTTAGTAAGAACAGAAATTCTACATTAAATTATGACGTTTCATTGAAATTGTGCGTTAACTTTCTTTTAACTCGCTAATACTCATTAAGAACAGGAAGTTGTTACCTTCCTTATTTAGGAACTGTGAAATTAAAAGCTCTCAAGTTCAAATATTGCGTTTTCCTCAAATCTGCGTGTTAGTCAATACGTGTTGAAAATAGGAAGTTGTTACCTTCCTTGCTAGGACTTGGAAAACAAAAGTCCTAGATTCGATCACTTTAATCAAATTAATATCTCTCGAGTCGGTCTAGTGAACGGGTTCTTATCTGCTGTTAGAAGGGCCCAAAAGTGTATCAATTTCGAATAATAGATTCTAATCATACGGAAGCAGACCGTATAAAGGGAAATCAAGTTGAAATTATAGTTCCACATTGAAAGTGCAATTTCTTGCACAAGAATGCAAGAAATTGCCTCAAAAACTAACATTTTGCTCGAAATCAATTTTAAATAATGTAATCTTGCTCAAACCGTTCAGAACTTGCGTTATTCTGCGTAAGTCTCGAATTTTTGTAACAGTTTCGATTTGTGCAAGTTTATTCTGAACTCAGAAAGCCAAAACGTGAGTAATGGTTGCTGGGTTCGAATCCCGCACCTATAACTTGTACTAATGGGTTTTAACCCATTTGATTCAGGTGCGGAAGTCCCGACTGATCCTGCCGGAATCATACTTAGAACGTCAGTATTCAGAGCCACAGTGGTATTATTCTTGGTCAGATATTTGATTTGATTGCGATAGTCAGTCCGGAGAAGGACATAATTAGTGGATCATTAGTTGGATTGGAATCAGCCGATTAAGGTACATTGAGGATCAGAACAGACCTTTTGAGGAACGATTAAGGCAGTGACAATTTGGAAGTGCACCGGATCATTTGAGGGAACCAAAAACCAATCACGAACTTTGTTAGCGACGTTCACACCTTGAACCTTTTTGTTTGAAAATACGGTACTCTATTATTTCTAATTGAAAATGGGTTTTATCATTCGATCTCTCTCCATGGAAATCGGGGTTGTCACCCCCGTATCTCTGGCCTAAGCCGCCTGTCTGTTAGTAGTGATTTGATATAGAAGACAAAAGAAAAGCTTAAATAAAACAGTCTACTAACCCCATAACCGGACCAGGCTACCCCCGACCGGACCCCCCTTGTGTTTATCCCTTGGCGACCGTATAGCATCCGAAAGTGCTATTGTTACTAGCATTTCGGGCTCACCCACAGACCGGAACCTTGTACTACTAACATCGTTAATTTAGTTAATTTAAACTGTTCAGTAGCTTGTTTCATTGATAATATATTGTCCTTGGTAAGGAGGACGGAGGAAGAGTCATAATATAATTAATAACACGAACACAAGCATATAGGGACTGCACGATAGAGTTTAGTAATAGGTCTAATATTTGGTTAGTTAGTTAGTTAAGAAAGGAAGGAAAGGAAGAGGAATATAACTGAACTGAGTCTAGTAATCGGAACCTTGTCCCTAACAACAATTAATAACTTGGGTAATTTAGATACTGGCAACTCTGGCAAGCTATCTTTGTTTTGTCTAACTGTTCATATAGTATACCATTTGTAACTCATAATTTGTCTTTCTCCTTATACGCATTGTAATAATTACTCTTGTAGTTTGTTGTCATAATTCCCGCTGTTAACATCATAATTATCATTATTAAACTGTTGTATCCTAATACAGCATCCATTTACTAGGACATAAGGTTCAAATCTGGATTTGGAGTCACAGCCCTTGCACAAGTAAGTGTTTAAATTAAACCCTTGGTCCCGACAAAGACATCGCCATCATCATTCCTGAATCTTGATTTGGCAATCAAGATCTGCTCAATCAGTGTTCTTTGATACAGACCTGATTCACCCTATCCAGAAACGGCAAGTGTCGACCCCGCTTGCCTTTGGTATCCATTGAACCCCTGTCTTCATCAAACGAACTCACACCTAGACCCCGTCCAGGTTGACCGCAAGGAATCTTTGGTTCTGGACAAATCACCTTCCGAAGATCCTGTGCCTAAGTTTATCCTCACCGATAAACGCGTCAGCCTTCCGTGTACTCGAAGTGGTTGATATCCCAAGAGTCAGTAGTCGTGACAGACTGCAACGGAATTTTGGAATCCCAATCCTACCCACTTCATTACACTTTCCTTTGATCCCCAGATTTTAATCGGCTGTACCGGACGAAGCATACATTTTCAGAAGTTGGTGCAATGATAAACAAGCGTCTATTCTCGCCGGCAAAATTGAAAAACTTGAATTTCAAAATTTTTAAAATATTAAGATTTTTGTAGTCAGGAAGCCTCCAGCACTCTACCCTTTATATATATTTCAACAAAATAACTTGAGCTGTTAACTATTTGTGGAATGGGAGTTATTGCAGAAAAGATCCACAACAAATTCGTGCCTTTATAAATTATCGTAAACAAAAACATCTTACTTTATTCAAGCAGGTATTAGAACCACTTAGTTCCACATTTCACGTTGGAAAGAAAACAGTAATAGTCTGTTAAATTCATTTAATGTAACTTTTTCCAGTGTCTGACGTTTTGACCTTGTCCAACTGCTACGGTCAATAGTATATAATTCGTAGCCTTTGCACACAGGCGTAATTATCATGTGAAATATCGTATAGTAAAATATCCTGCTGTGGCTAGCTCATAGTCGGCACAATGACATAGCTAGTGCATTGTCCGGACAGACTAGTACTCTGTCTGCGCTAGCTCTTTGTCCGTGACATACTCAGGCATAAAACATATCTGCAAAATTTGGTCAAGTTTATTTGAAGCAGTAACGAGAAAATCAAAAACAAAGATTTTGTAACTTTCATGGTTTGCTTTGGTTTTGGGATTTTACGAAGGTTTCAACCAGCTGAATAGTGTTTTCTGTTAAATGAAACACATGATGAACACAATGACTACCTCTAAAAATTAATAGACTTAATCTTTGGATGATAAGCTGCTTTTCCTTTGCATTGAGTGTGCAAGCGGTCAACGTAACTCAGCCATATGGCCGGGGCGCGCAGTAAGGGCGTTAGGGCGCCTGTAGAGTCCGCTAGGGCGCCTGAATATTTTCTCTATAATAAAGTGTTATTATGAATAAGGTGCTGTTGAAAGTGTTGTTATAAAGGAATTATTAGGAAACAACGTGTTTAAAGGCTTTAAATCAATATCTTTATGGCAATACGGACATGCACCCCACCCAACCCGGACAAGGCATAAGCCCTTACACGGACACTAACCGATTTTCAACGTCCGCAATTGTTCGAAGTCCGCAATCTAAAACTTTACAGATTTCAAAATTTTAATTTACATACAATTAAATTTTTAAAAAGTTGCAAGGGAGAACAAAACTGAGTCATTTACGCATATTTGTTTCCCAATTTAGAAACGGAAATAATATATATGTAATGAAGTTGCTAGGATCCGGAGTCAAAAATCGCTCTGCTCTCCGGTCTAGTGTCAGAAGTCGCTCTGCACTTGATTACACGGAAGGTCAGCACGTCCACTTATCGAAGTAGACTTAGGCACCGGATCTCCGAAAGGTGGTGTTCCAAAATCAGAGATTCCCTGCAGCTAACCTTTGTAGGGGTCTTCCTTGTGAGTTCGTTTAGTGCACTGGATTCCAGCTGATCAGCAAGAGGGGTCAGCACTTGCTTTGACTTGATCGCTGGATTGACGATGAGTCTTTCGATTCCTGACCAGAACTTACCTTGAGTAGTCCTGATCCGTCCGAACCTTGGGCTGTGAGTTCTTTGAGTGGCTATCGAGCCTGGCTTTCAGAGACAATCGCGCCTCTCTGTTCAACTCTGAGACACTAAGTCTGACACACCAATTATTTATTACAATTCGTACAATTATGATGGGTACACCTTTTAAACAGACTGGCAAGTTACAATACAACAACAAGTGTTACTACTAGGGGTCGTTACAAGCTATGCCAAAACAACAGATACAAACTACAGGTCCGTACAGTGTTCAATTTACTGTACCAGAGTTGCCAGTTACCGTCTTTAGTTTATTATTAATATTATCCTAATTTAGGATAATATTACCCAATTTGTGTATAGTTTAGGGACAAGGTTCGGTGGTACCTCTTCTTCTTCCTTTTCTCAAACTCTATCTTTACTACCTAATTATTACACTGTCTCCAACACTCTGCTAACTAACTACCTATATGCTTTCTCGTGCGCCTATATGCTTGTGCTGTGCGACTCTTTATTCGTCCTTACAAAACGGACTATCAAACTACAAATCAGTAAACTACAAACAAACAATTATTAACTGAAATAAACCTGGGGTCGGTCTATGGGTGAGTCCCCGAATGTTGGACACTGCTTTCCCGAAGGTCCGCTCCAACACCTAGACAGGGTTACTGTACGGAAATGTCTTTTTTGTGGAAATAGAGAAAATGGGGAGTTTTCCTGGTTCTGCCTTACTTATTCCTGGTTAACGAAAATTAAACAACTACAAAGTTCAACGAATCTACGGCTTCTTCTTCTTCACTGACGGGGGTTTGGCGGTTAGGCCAGAGACATGGGAGAAACGCCTCCCGACATAAAATTGATGGCGAAAACGGTTGAATTCATGATGTGATTGAAAAGAGAGATAGTGTTTTAGTCCTTTTTCCAAGAATCAGATTTTAGCCTTTTGGCGGTTTCAGGTTTAGCCTTCCACTTTGATCAGGCAGTGCTACGCTCGCTGTCTCTGTCTTAATCCACTACTCGGCAATACAGGCCGTCTATGTACCTTCCAAAATGACTGATCCCGATTATCTGACTGACTGACTGATACAACTGATCGGGACTTCTGCGGTCCAATAAATGAGCAACTGACTACGACTATCTGTCGAGAGACACACGACTAATGATCCACGGGCAGTTCAGATTCGGATAGAGCAGCGTAGCTTCGTCTCCGCACCTGAATCATATGGGTTAAAGCCCATTAGTACAAGATTATGGTGCGGGAATCGAACCCAGCAACCATTACTCGTTCCTTTGCTTTTCAGGCCCAAAATGTGCATTTTGGGCCCCATTTGAACTTGTGAATTAAAGAATTGACTGAAAATCGTTGGCTATTGCCTCTTTGACAATGTTAACCGTTTCTGGTGACTTCTTGTCACCAAATGGTCCTTTCTGGCCATTGCTAGAGTGTACTTTCAGAATTTTGGTTAAACTTGCCGTGATTTCTGGTTTGGATGAAATGATTCGTAAGGTTTCCACCTTTGGCCCGGCTGGGCCTAACTGAACTTGTAGCTAGACGAGATGTTCTTTAAAAATGTACGAAAAGTGCGCTCTTTGCGACCCATATTCAGACTTCGTTTGCTTTGTCCTTTCCTTGCACAGACCGGCCTTCTAGGGCCATTTTGAAGTGAAATGCACTAATTCTGATTTCGCACAATCTTCAGAGCAAACAATAATACTGACCAATGTTAACGTGTTTTGACCTGTGTCAGGCCTGATTTTGTTGATTTGTCACGGGAAATGGGTTCATTTCCCGTGACCAATAGATTAGGTCAATTATATGCTTACGAAACTGGACATTCGCAGTGCATTTCTGATATTGGAAGATGGTCAATTACTAAATACTTATATTAATGGCCTTAACTAATGCCTACCTACTTACTTATGCTAACTAACTAAAGCCTATGTGATATTAAAGTTAACTTAAAACTACCTGGTGATTTAATGTGAAATCCCTATTAATTATTTATTTGCCGGTTTGGGAGTGAACTAATTAACTTAAATTAAAACTAACTAGTTGATTTTGAGTGAGTTTTTGCATGTAATTAATTTTCGTCAGTTTAAGCAAAAATGCAAAAACTCACTCACTCACTGTCTCAGCAGCCATTCTACGCAGTCCCTACTTACCGACCTACCGACCTAGCCGAACTAAATAACTAACTACTTTCCACATAACTACCTAAGAAGCTCGGGGAACCGTACCGAACCGCTATTCGATCCGGCGCTGGCAACCCTGGCAGCCAGCCGAGTGATAGACGCGCAATCTACCACCCTTTCACTTGAGCTTGTTTAAATTTGTGCAAAACTTTCATATAATTCAGAGGAATTTCGAAGAACACGAATTTGAGTAAAAGTTATATATTCTTGTAGGGCTTGAAAAACTGAACATTTTTTGTGCTTACAGCACCAAAAAATGTTAAGTAATTAGTGAGAAAAACATAATTAAAGTTTGCTTCCACATATGCATAATTTGCACATATAATGTACTAATTGAACTGCACACGTGCTGGGTTGCTAAATTGCTTTCTTATATAGGCTAGCTTGAACTTGTTCTAATTGTAACCCGTGTAGCTCAATGGATGAGCACTGGACTGACTAATCCAGAGAATCTGAGTTCGAATCTCAGCACGGGTCTACTTCTTTTCTTTTAGGTTGGCTCATCTTTTGGCCTTTGACATGGGAAGTTAAATGCTTACGGTAACGACCGTGAGCCCATGATAATTTTAGGCCAAGACCCTGAATACCCCTATCCTAACTAGACCTAACTATACTGATCAGTTGTTTCCCAATTATTAAGAACTCCAGTTAATTAGTACAACAGGACTGCAAAAGTTTTCTTACCTAGAACTAACTAAACTACGAGTCCGCTAATCGGATATCTAACACACAAAACTAGACTTTTGGATTAATTTCGCAGTAATTTAAATCATTCTGTCATAGTCCTGATTCGGCTATTTCTGGATTCCATGAATGCGGCTCATCCATCCCCTAATCGCAGGACAACCTACATGGATGACCGGAAATCCAACAGAATGGGCAGACCTAATTCGGGGTCCCCGTGACCCTAGGCTGCAAAACCTGCTCAAATCGCCGAAGATACCCACATTTCTATGCCAATTTCATACGATTTTCACCCCAAAATTAGCACTTTCACAGCGATTACACATCCAACCAATAACTATTACTGAATTTTAATTTATCTATGTTTTGGGCCCAAATTGCTAGTCAATTTGGCCCCATTTTTCCTGCCTAATATCTGAGCATTTTACTCATTCATTCTGGCAGTCCCAATACCCTTATCAGACAAAGGGGGTTTACATGGTATGCCCTCACTCACACTCACAATCACACACCTTTGGCTCATACTTCACACTCTACAAAAGGGGCTAACCTTGGAACCTCCCACTCCAGGAGGGGTTTACCCAAGGAGCCACTTACGTAAATTTGGGGGGTCTCATTCACACTACAAATTACTACAATATTTACACATACGATTATATGAACACAATACATCCTAACTACTCCTTAACAAGACCTACCTACTTATAGTATGCATATTTTTGCCCTAATTCTAAAGTAAATTTGATTTACATCTTCCAGTATTTTACTTTAAACTTTGGAACTTTATAAATTTTGTTAAAAGAAAATTTTTGTTGGATTTTTGAAACTTTGGCAGTTTAAGGAAAGCTGAACGAGTAATAATTGCTTAGGCAATTATTACTAAAAAACAGATTACAGACACATTTCCGCTAAGGACAGCTTCTCGTTAATTAAATTAACAGCGGGGAAGTCGGCCATTCCCCTCAGAATAACTTGATAATTAATAATTAGAAAATAGTTCTGAGTTTTAATTCCTACTGATTTTTTAGGTAAGCCGACCTACACAAGACAGGACAACAATTCAGAAACACAGACAATAATGTTAACTTCAGTAGCGCCTATTTTGCGATTACGGCCGGCAATTCCTAATTGCCGGCTGTGGGGAGAAACAATCCTTAAATTAGCTCAGTTCTGAATATGAGGTCGTAACCAAGGGACCTCCTATCTCAACTCAGGGGTGGGTCTCCACTCAGAATCCCAATTCCGTTACAAACTCCAACAAGAATGATTACACACAAAAATGTTTTGGGCGTACGCCCCTACAGAAACTGAGGCCATTCAGGCCGTGGCTTGGTTGACAAACATTATTTTAATTAAGGCCCGAAGGCCACAAAAAGTAAATTTTTAGGCCAAGAGGGCCTTTGAAAAAACCCTAAAGATGCGTTCCTGGTGTGTAGTTTCTGGCCGAGCATAGTGCGCTCATTTGGCCCTCATCGTGTGGTGTTCGTCGTGTAAGCTCAGTTCATCCCTTCTGACCAGTGTGGGTCAGAAGGGGCCCCTAACTCGAGTCCTAACCGGGGAAAGCACGTCTTTTATTCCCGGCCAAAACGCTGGCACAACGGGAAGACGTGCTAATAATGGGGGGGGGAGAAACCGACCGCTCTCGGCCGAGACTTAGACGAACACTGGTGAAAATTTGAAATTTTCCAGTGAGCTGACAGGAGTCTGACAGCTCACTGGTGTTTGCTTTTCGGGCGGAATTTCTTTGATTTTATTGGAGTTTCCAGAACTTTCTGGAAGCTCCCTATCTTAATACATGTGCCAGACATGGGCTGGCGAGGCGGCTGGTCCGTTGGAGGGGAAATTAACGAGAGAAAGAAATTATGACCCTCCAACTGACCCCTTTTTGATGGATTTCCCAAGCTGAATTTTGGGAAACTTTGCAGACTTTTTGGTTACCACGTAAAGGTTTAAGGACTTTAGAATTTAAGTTACGAAAATTAAAAAAAGAAGTTATACAAAATGAAGGCCTCTCGGGGCCGATTATGAGAAAATAAATATTAAGTGCCACTTTGGCCGTGTTATTTAGTAAACTTTATATGTATTATTTTCCGGGCGCTTCCTTGTCTCCAAGCCCCTTTCTCTCCTTTTGGGCGTGACCTTTCGGCCACAGACAAGGGAAGCCGCCCGTTAATCCTAGCAACAATTGTTCTTCCTCGCCAAGACTCTATGTATCACTGCAAAAGAAGCGGAAGGGCAATTGTTGCGTAAAAAATATGCATACTAACAACTACGCAATTTTCGACAAGATAGAAACTAAATATTATTATTCTACGTAACTACCTAAGACTACTAATTTATGTTTTATTTTAAATTATTTGGGAGGGAGTTAAGCCCCCTCCGAACGTATTACTACACTATAAGGTGTGTGTTAAGTCCTTCTCTGCTAGGCAAGTCTCTGCTGGGAGAGAGCCAACAGAGGCTCAAGGGAATGAATGAAAACATGAATGGGCGTAACCACACACAACTGTTACGCATTATTGTAAGGTCACCTAAGGCCAATATTACAAAATTAAAATGTAACTAATCAAAACTTCTTTTACTTATAACTTTCGCAATATTGGGAGTTAGGTGACCCGGTTTGGAGTTTTGGAATCAGCAGAGAATTGCCTTTCAGATAAACCCAACTTGTATTTTGACCAAAAATTTGACAAATTAACTAATGATCGCCTAACTAATGCAAATTATGCCTAATTAACACCTATGAACACCAATTAACATTATTCCATGCTACTAATGGACAAATTATGACCTTATTTTGACCCATCTTCCAATATTTGCACTTGTAAACTGCGTAAAACGTTTTAAACTCGAAGTTTCTTGTTGGATTGTCGGTTATTCAACAATTTCTTTCTTTGGATTCGTTTTCCTCGATAATTTTCAGCTATTTTAATCAGTTTTTAATTGACTTCTTGACAATGTGAGGCCTTATTCGTGGCCTGGGAAGAGTAACGACTCCTCCATCATACAGGAAAACCATGTTGGGGCCTATTACTGACCCGGGAAGGGTAACGACCCCTCCATTATTGACTGGTAGCCTACCGAAACTTCCTTAGACTACATTCCACTGAGGTTCCATTCCATTTTCGTGTCATTTGCGTGAGAGTAATGCTACTTCTAGTCTTATTCTTCCTACCTACACTAGAACCTATGTCCCTGATGATGAGTTTCTGGGGGGTTTCACACTGACTGGCAACTCTGGTAATTACATGACAATTACTTTATACCTTGGACGTTTCATAGTTCACATCAAGATTTCACAGGCACGCCACTCATCAAAAAATCGCAATCTACGACAAACTGAGCTCTTCTTGGTCATTTTTAAGTTTTATTTTGCCTTTTCCATTACAAATGCCTTACGTTGTTGCTGGATTTATGAGGGACTGCCTAAACCGAACTATATAATTTTTCCAGCATGTACATCTGTAAGGGAAGCAGGCATAGGAAAGATTGATAAGCCTGCAATGGGAGTTCAGCTGATGGCCCTGTGGTGTAGTTGGTTAGCATGTCTGCTCCGGAGTCAGAAGGGCCGTGGTTCGAAACCCGGCTGGGCCAATTCTTTATTTTCAATGGTGAGTGAAAAGCTGAACCTCCCTCTTTCCTTCTCTCTTCTAGGTCCTGGTTTCGTGGGTACAAGGGTGCCTGACGCCTCTCAGTCGGGCTTGTCCTTGGTTTCTTCCTGGTCCACCAGCCCTTGTGGAAGCGCTACATGTGTCGAGGCTGCCCCAGGACCCGGATTGGACCCCTGTCTCCGGTCCCCCTGTAGTTGCTTCTGGTTGGTGGGATCTAAAGGGGTCTGGAACGTGTGTCGGGGGAGCACGGATCCATTGGGCTCAGAATGCCCTGCGCTGGATACGCTCTCGGTTCGATTCTGAGTTGAGTAAGCCGCGGGACGCGTCTTAATTGAAACCCGAGGGAAATGTAAGGGAAGTAGGCATAGGAAAATTGATAAGCCTGCAATGGGAGTTCAGCTGATGGCCCTATGGTTTAGTTGGTTAGCATGTCTGCTCCGGAGTCATAAGGGCCATGGTTCGAACCCCGGCTGGGCCAATTCTTTACTTTCAATAGTGAGTGAAAAGCTGAACCTCCCTCTTTCCTTCTCTCTTCTAGGTCCTGGTTTCGTGGGTACAAAGGTGCTTGACGCCTCCCGTTCGGGCTTGTCCTTGGTTTCTTCTTGGTCCACCAGCCCTGGTAGAAGCGCTACACATCTGCTCATTAGTTGTGTATATAAACTAAATAACATGCATATAAAAGCTTAAATTGCTATTTCATAATATTATTACCCAAAGTATACGAAAGTACTAACTGTAACCACCTGCGGCTAGCGTCTGTTTAAACTGACACTAGCAATATTGCTGTAGCTCCAGAATCACGTACCCGAGAGAAAGTTGCTTCAATGCATCTGAGAACTAACACATAACTGCATATTTTAAACATTAAAAATATCTGATACCTATTAATTTTTTATAAGTTTTGCTTTGATGAACCAAACCAACCACATTCTATTATGAAGACCAATATATAGAGCGAAGTTATAGGCTGGAGCGCATGTATATATATATATATATATATATATATATATATATATATATATAAATATATATATATATACATATATATATATTATATATATATATGTATATATATATATATATATATATATACATTTTTTTCAGGGTGGGTTGTTTTCCCCGCATATATATGGGTTTTATCTTCCCGCCGATGGTTATTTTGTCCCGCCAGTTTGGGACATTGTTTCGCAATAACGCCACGCGATAGAAAGGCGTCCTATAGGTCATAAAAAAGCTTACGACTAGACCTAGCTGCATATATAATCAGTATTTCGATATCACAAACCAGTAAAAAGGTCTGTCCAAAAATCAAAAAAGTGGGTTCTTGTTTCCCGCTTGACTATATAAATCGGTTGTAATACTGCTAGGTTTAGGTTGTAAATAGCCCTTTCTTAGCAAAAATTGAAATTTTTTCTTTTTTGACGAAACCTTTTACTCCCTCCTCCAGTATAGGTTTTTCCGGACCCAACCCCACCCACTCTCATTTCGGCTATGCCCACAACTAACTTCAAGGTACACCTATGGGGAGGGTAAGTCAAAACTTCTGGGAGGCAAAGGGGATCAGAAATTCTGCCAGCCCGATTGGCATTATCGTATGCAAAAATTTCTGGGGAGGAGGAAGCATAGGTGGCACAAATTTCTGTGGGGCAGGGCAAATGTAATCGAAAAGTGCTTAAATATATATCATATAGCTATTTTTGCTGCTAAAGCATTTTTGCAAAGGACCAAGGGTTGGAGCTTGAGCTCCAAAACCTACCAGCAGAAATACCCCCCCCCTTAGGTGTCCCCGTCTAGGTGTAGCAGAGCTGCTCAGTTTGGATAAAGGTGCAACTTGTTACACATAAATGAAAAACACGTAAATTTGTAATGGAATTAATAAAACAAGAAGTTGAAAATAACAGAAATTGGTCTAAAAGTATCCCAAAATAGTTAGTCTACAAGGGAGAATTCTTATGCCATGGATCCGTAAAGAAGAGCGAAGATCATCTACATGGAATGTATTTATCAAATAGTGTCCAAGCAATAATTGTATAGATTATCTTATGTTTGTCTAGCTAGAGTTGCCAGTATTCAGTAGAAACCAAGAAGTTTATCAACAGGGCCCAAGGTTGATACTCGATTAGGACATAAATTTCAGTCTTAATTATGATTTTAGGCTTAATTAAGTCCTACTAACGTGTGTTTTATTAACAATACTAATCCAGGAATTGTGTAAAAGGAGTATTTCGGTCTTAATCCCTTTAGTAAGTGGAGTTGTTACTCCCACACGGAGACAAAATCGACACTTAAACTAAACTTAGACGAATTAGTGAGTGCCGTCCATAATTTTAGTCAAGTACAGCCTCCCTCATAAAGTAGTACAATCACTAGTGCTCGTATACTAGTTAGCAGGAAATCATAAACCCAAAACATGAAGTTTATGTGCATAATTAAGGCAAAAATTAGTCGTAAAATCGCTTATAAACTGAAAACTTGCACCTAAAACAACAAATATTGGAAGATGGTTCACAATTGGGTATAAAATAGCTAAGTACGTAGTTAGGTAGGGTTAATTAGTGATAATTAGGTGTTAATTAGGTAATAATTAGTTAGTTTTAATATTTTTGGTTAGAAAATGACTTGGGCTAATATGAAAGAGAATTTGATTCTGATTCTAAAAAGCCAAACCCGACTTTTCAACTCCCAATAATATGAAAGTTATAAAGGAAAATGTTTTTATGAGATTACTTCTTGTGTCGTAATCTTACCACTCCAAAAAGGAGTGTTCTAAAATTGGTTTTCTTTTAGGTTTGACTTAAGTCAAATCTTTTTTCCTTTCCATTGTCTGGGAGGTTGTCTACCTCCCAGACTACACCTCAGTCAGGTGTTGTTTTCCTTTTCTCCCTCTCTGCTAGGCCACTTTCTCCAAAGGCCTAGCAGTTGTCCTCACCTGAAATTTTGGCCGAGGACAAGGCCAACAAAGAGGAAACAAAGAAAACAGTAGTATTAGCCCAAGACATGTAGGTTAGAGGGGGCTAATTCCCCTTATTAATAATACAAATATTAAAA
Organism: Trissonchulus latispiculum; assembly: GCA_030248195.1. Classification (NCBI taxonomy): domain Eukaryota; kingdom Metazoa; phylum Nematoda; class Enoplea; order Enoplida; family Ironidae; genus Trissonchulus; species Trissonchulus latispiculum. The sequence goes on from JASAND010018185.1 coordinate 59,049, forward strand.
TAAGTAGGTAGATATACGTAGATAAGTACGTAGTTAATTATGATGTAATTTTTAATTCATGGAAAATTGTATATCTGTTGCAACAATTCTATAAAGTTATGAAATTTCACGAAGATTTCCCTTTGGTTATGTTTATGTGTTAAGGAAAATTTCGCAAAGTTTCGCCAAGTTTCGGCACTGGAAATATATCAAAAATGGGTCAGTTGGGGGGCAATAATTTCAAAATCTCATTAATTTCGACCACTAATGGCCAGCTGGCTCAGCCCGCCGCTGCGCCTCACATACAAAAGATGACAAGCTTCTAGAGGTTCTAGAACCTTCTAGAAGCTTTGCCTTAAAGTCAAAGCAAAGTCCCAAATTCGCTAATGACCTGTCACCGAGCTGTCAGCAAACCTGTCAGCTCGGTCCCAAAATTTTATTTTCAAATCAGTGTTCGTTGAGTTGCAGCCAAAGTAGGTTGCTTTTTCATCTCCATTCGGTGCGTTCCCTAGTGCAGTTGCTACCTGCATAGGGAATTCAGCGCACCCTCCCAGGTTAGGACGCATAGGGACTTTTTCTCTGACCCACAGTGGTCAGCAAAAAGACATTGAGTCTTTTAACACGAACACTACCTTCATTTTAGGGGCCTTTTGGTTTTGTTATACCCGTCCAAATCAGCATTTTTTCGGCCCTTTTGTGGCCCTATTTTTGGTGGCCTAAGGGCCAATTTTTTCCGTATTCTGGATGCCATTGGGCCAGCTTTTTTTATACGATTTTGGGCCATGAAGCCCCACTTTTATTCAACATTTGGGCCTGAGGCCGTATTTTAGTTATGATAGCATGTGTGGGCCTTCAGCCACTTTTATTTTATTTTATTTCATTTTTTCCTCTTCTTTATTATTATTTTACTATTTTAAGAAAAAAAAGGGCAGCTCATGTAAACCCCTCCTGTTCGATGGACGTCTTGAGAATTGCCCCTACTTTTATTTTTCTGTTTTTCTACACCAACACTCTCTTACTATTGAGGTTTGCTGACCTCCGCCTTCCACTATTCTATTTTTATTTTATTATTCCTTTCAGTTACACTTTTCTGTCAAGCCACGACCATGTTTTTACCTTTTTAGTAAGGTCCTTTTGGCCTAAAATTGGGGTTTTAAAGTAGAATATGGGATTATTAAGTAGGGACCCAACCCCTAAGCCTGAGCTAGAGAGTCCTTTTATTACGACTCTATTTTTACTGAGTTAATCAGTAGAGATGTTCACCCCACAGCCGGCAACTAGGAGTTGCCGGCCATATTGTTTTAATCTTAGGCTTTGTTAAGCCATAAAATCACTGTTTGTACTTTGCACTGTTTGTCGTAGGTCGGTAATTAAAAATAATAGGTTATCAAAAACGCGCGAACAAGTTTTAAAACAAAATTCTAAAGTAATCTTTTATTCCTTCTAAATAATTATTATCAAGCGTTTCACGGGGAATGACCGGCTTCCCCATTAATAAATTTAATTGTTGTCAGTAATTTTGTTTAATAATAATAATTTTGGTTAGTAATGATTGCTTGGCAATCATTACTCACATGGCTTTCTCCAAGTTTTAAGTCTTCCAAATCTTACCAAAATTCCGCGCTATAAACTGAGTTTTTAGATACCTAAAACTCATAAACAAAATTCTCGTTAAAATTCAGTTAATTTAGTACGTTTAAAATAATAGCTAGGAGCATAGGTCACTTAGTATTAATTAGAGTTAGATTTCATTTAGATTGTTTTTAATTATGTCTGTTTTTAGGATTAGTTAGATAAGTACTTACCTAAGAAATTGTGTGTTTGTGTATGCATGAATTGTATGAATGGCATTGTATATTGACCTTTATGACTGTATACGCGTTGACTTGCGGAAACTCCTTCTGTTCGAAGAAGGTTGTGAGCATCGCTGGAGTATCAAGACTCAGACCTTAGGCAGGAATGAAGTGCATGTGTGATTTGTATGACTGATTGGATTTCTGTCAATATGAGTGTATTCTAGTCTAAACGTTGCATAAGTGGGGCATAAGTGGTTATTAATTTAAGTATTGTATAAATGTTGCTTAATTGTGTTTAAATAGCAAATAGGGTTACGTAGTTCAATATTAAGTTCAATATTAGATTACCTAGGATCTTTGTATGAATGTTTCATGTAATGTAGTTGTCAGTTATAGTTGAGCAAGTGGCCGTCTAAATGGTTAATGATTCTCTGTGTGTATGACTCGTATGAAGTACCAATATCATGCTAGGATTCCTAAAGTACGCAGGAAATGGTAATAAATAATGTAGTTTTAGGTTGCAAGTCTTGTATGTGTGTTCGGAAGTTTGTGAATACATGGTTACGTAGGAAATCTAGGTTTAGGCTCAGTTTAGTAAATATGCAAATGAGGTTAGGGCTATAGGATCTAGAGTCACGGGGACTCCGTATTAGGTCCTCATCAGTATGAATCTGGATGCCCTCGATTCGTCCGCGTAAGCCACTCTTTGTCAAGAGTGCGGACGAATCGCAAGGAAAGGGATCCGCCAAATAATCGATCTCAGAGCCCAAATTAATGCATCAGAATTCTCGCCCAAAAGGTATACTGACATTACGTAAGAGGCTGTAATGATTGTAGCTTTTAGTTCTATTCATTATGTCATTGTTTTTAATGCTAGAACACACCATTATTGCCGTTCTTAGTTAAATTAACCATGTCTGATGCACATTTCATTCCTAATATTGACCGCAACCGCGGTCTAACACCATTTCATGTCGGTGTTCATGTTCAAAGGCAATAAACTAACAAAAACCCCGTTAAGTAAAGGTTAGCAAGTTTAAAAAATCAAACTTGCTCATTTTTGAATAATATGAAGCTCATCCATGATAATTATCCATAAATGGCAATAATAGGTTTCAACAATCTGGTAATTTTAACTAATATCAAGCAATAATCAATACCATACCTGAAATAAGTAAATTAACCATTAGTTACGTAAGTATTATGGATAGGGTACCAGAACCATCTTCTGATAAAGGTTAAAATCATCAGTTTTATGAATTTATCTAGTTTTCAATATTCGATACTCGCAAAATAGGAAGTTGTTACCTTCCTTACTTAAACCCGCGAAACTAAAAGTTCTACATTCAAGTATTGTGTTTTCACCAAACTCATGTGCAAATCGTTTTTTAATTAAGCAACATGTATCACAGATAGGAAGTTGTTACCTTCCTTGCTAGGACTCGGAAAACAAAGGTCCTAGATTTGATCATACAAAGAGAAATCAAGTTGAAATCATAGTTTCACATTGAAAGTACAATTTCTTGCACAAGAACGCAAGAAATTGCCCTAAAATTAGCGTTTTGCTTAAAACCGATTTTAAGTATTGTGATCTTACTCAAATCATTCAGAGCTTGTGTTAATCCACTTAAATCTCAAACTTTCACAACAATTTCGACTTGTACAAATTTATTCCAAGCTCATAAAGCCAAAATGTGAGTAATGGTTGCTGGGTTCGAATCCCGCACCTATAACTTGTATTAATGGGTTTTAACCCATTTGATTCAGGTGCGGAAGCAAACGTGGTCCTGCCGGAATCAAGCCTAGACAGTCAGTATTTCGGAGGTCTCAGGAATCTATATGATCATAATTATTGGTAGTCAGTCCGGAGAAGGGCATACGGATATTGGACAGTTATTTTGATCATATTCAGTTTTGTAAGGTATATTGAGGAAGTCGGATCAGACTTTTGTGGAACGGTTAAGGCAGAGACTATCCGTGAAGTCAAGCACCAGAATCGAATACGGGACCTAAAACCTAAATCAACGAATTTGACAATCATCCTTTTACAGTACTTCAAATTGAACTTTATTCTTTCAATTCAAAAGATGAATCTTTTCGAGCTAATCATCAGCCTTATCGAAGGGGTTGTCACCCCCTGTCTTTGGTCTAACTAGTTCAGTGGTTTATTTTCCAGTCAGTCGGAAGTAGAAGACTTAACGAAGAGATTAAATCAAACCATACTTGTACTAACCCCATAAACGGACCAGGAAACTCCCAACCGGACCCCCCCCCTTGTGTTTGTCCCTTGGCGACCGTATAGCATCCGAAAGTGCTATTGTTACTAGCATTTCAGGCTCACCCAAAGACCGGAAATCTTGCACTACTAACTCCCTTAATCTAGTTAATTTAAACTGTTCAGTAGCATTTGTTATTAGTATTATATGGTCCTTGGTAAGGAGGACGGAAAAAGAGTCTTAACTTAACAACACGAACACAAGCATATAGGGATTGCACGATAGAGTTTAGTAATAGGTCAAATATTTTGTTAGTCAGTTAGAAAGGAAAGAAAGAGGAATAGAGTAGAACAGAGTTTAGATATCAGAACCTTGTCCCTATCATCAATAAATATCTCGGGTAAACCTAATACTGGCAACTCTGGCAAACTACTTTTGTTTGTCAAATTGTTCATACAACATACAGTTTGTGATTTGTAGCCTGTCTTACTCATTGTACGCACTGTAATAATCCCTCTTGTTGTTTATTGTCATCATTATCACTGTTAATACTATAATTATCATTATTAAATTGTTGTGTCCTAATACTGAATCCCATCTACTAGGACATAAGGTTCAGGTCAAGATTTGGATCCATAGCCCCAGCACAAGTAAGTGACTAAACTTGAACCCTTGGTCCTGACAAAGACATCATCATCATCGTTCCAGAATCTTGATTTGGCAATCAAGATTCTCAATCAGTGTTCTTTGATACAGACCTGATTCATCTATTCAGAAACGGCAAGTGTCGACCCCGCTTGCTATTGATATCCCTTGGATCCCTGCCCTCTTCAAACGAACTCACGCCTAGACCCCATCCAGGTTGACCGCAAGGAATCTTTGGTTCTGGACAAATCACCTTCCGAAGATCCTGTGCCTAAGTTTATCCTCACCGATAAACGAGTCGACCTTCCGTGTACTCGAAGTGGTTGATACCCAGAGTCAGTCGTGATAGACTGTTGTGAAATTTGGAACCCCAATCCTACCCACTTCATTACAAATTCTACAACATTATAAATATTGCAAATACATACACAACATTACAAAAGACGTTATTTTGGCAAAATTATGATTGGTGCTAGCTGGACAGCGGTGGCACAGTCAGCCAGAGTTCATTCTGACGCTCACTGAAACCAGGCAGATGTGAGTCTAAAAATTTGGGATTGAGTGAAGTGGACAATTAGATCTCTAGCAAAACGAGAATTTTAGTCCTCAAGCTTCATGTTTTGTTCAACTATGCATCTGAGATGGAAGCTAATTACATGTTGTAATTAAGTTTTTGATAGCATTTTGAGTCGGATTTAAATTTGTCATGATTGCGAAAATGTTGTCTGGTTTTGCAGTTTAGATTTCGAATTGTCTGCTTTTAGGCGCGTGTGGTTTGGTTGGTTGGTCTTGTTTGGACAGGGAGTCGCGAGAGTGCCAGCCAAGGGCATAGGTGTGTTAGGGGGTGGGGGGGGGGCACCTGGGTGAATAGGTGTAACGGAGATTTGGGTTGGGGGGGCCCCCTCCCCCGGAATCTTGGGGGGGGCCCTTTTTAGACCCCCCCAAACCCCCCCACGACCCCCCCAAACCTCCCCCCAAAAAATTTTTCTATTTTTATGTCAAAAATCGCATTTTCAGGCATTCCTAATGCCAAAAAACTTAACTACGTTTACGTATGAAGTAATTTTGACAGACAGGGGTTTTAAACTCGAAAACTTGATTGCCAACATGATTCTAAGTCTAAAATAAGGTCAATATTGAGCCAGAAAGTCCATAAAACCGTTAAAAACGTGCATTTCTCGCAATAATAAACACTTTAAGCCAAAAATTTGGACTTTTTTGAAAAATTTTGCAGAATTTACCCTAAAAATACCCAATTTTTGGCGACTACTCCATAGGTGTGCCACCTGTTTGGGTTGGGGGGGGAGTAAAAAGTCCAAATCTGGCTTGGGGGGGTCTAAAAAATCGGAAATTTTCAAAAAACTGTACCCAAACTGTACCCAAATTTTTTCAGCTAAAAATGGCCCTTTTTGACATAAAATCTTCTATTTTCGACATAAATCCACTCAAAAACTACTCGTATTGCGTTTTACAGCCTATTTTTTAGCGTTTTTAACGATTTCCAGCCAATTTTTCAAAAAATTTTTGAAAAATTGCAAAAATTTTTGCAAAAAATTAGCATTTTTCTCTTGTTCGGACCCCATTTTAGGGGGGGAGGGGGTCTGAGCTCGGCTTGGGGGGGGAGTAGTCGAGCTCGGGTCTGGGGGGGGGGGGGTCTGGCCTTCTAGTGGGGGGGGTCTCACAGGGGGCAAACTGTAGCCTAGTTCACCTATGGACTACTCCCCCCCCCAGTTGTGGGGGGGCCGGGGGCCCCCAAAAACTTTTTGGGGGGGTTTGTAAAAATGGCTGGGGGGGGTTACCCCCCCCCCCCCCGAACCCATAGGTGTACCTTGAGAAAACGTTGGGGGAGGGGTTAGCCGAAATTAGGGTGGGTGCATAGGTGAACCAGGCTACAGTTTGCCCCCTGTGAGACCCCCCCCCCCCCCACGGCGAGGCCACACCCCCCTCCCCCCCTCCCCGACCCCAACTCCGCCCCCCCCCCCCGCCGAGATCAAACCCCCCTCCCCCCCTAAAATTGGGTCCAACCAAACCAAGTAAAAAATGCAAAATTTTTGAAAAAATGTTTTGCAACTTCTGAAAATTTTTGAAAAAAATTTGAAAAATAGGCTATAAATCCCCTATAAACAGCTAAAAATGGTTATTTATAGCAGTTAGAAGATAATATACGCAATTATAAACCACAATCTTGTCTAATTTAGGCATATTTTAGTGCAAATTTGTCAATTTTCAAGCCCTATTTTCGCATACGAAAACTATTGACAGAAGCTTTTGAGTAAGTTTATTGTAATGTACATCGAAAAAGGAGCATTTTTAGCTAAAAAAACTTGGGTACAGTTTAGGGGGCCCCCCCCCCCCAAATTTCGGATTTGGGTGGGGTCCCCCGAGCCAAATTTGGACCTTCTACTCCCCCCCCCCAACCCAAACAGGTGGTACACCTATGGGTGGGTGGGGTCAGCCGTTTTGAGGTGGGGTGGGGTCCGGAAAAATCTAATTTGGGGGGGGGGGTACAAAATTTAGAAAAAATTTGCAAATTTGCTAAAAAAGCGTTATTTCCATCTAAAAATCAACAATATTTCTTCAGTTTTTGCTCATTTGTTTGAAAAAACTTGGATTGTTTGCAAAAATTTCGAATTTGTCCAAAAAATCTCGACTTTTTACTAATTTTGAGGCAAAATTTTCAAAATTTTGAGGGTGGGGTCTGGCAAATTTGGGTGGGTGGGGTCTGGGATTTGGCCATTTGGGGGTGGGGTCGGCACTTCTCCATTTGGGGGGAGGGGTTCCCAGCACCCCTCCCCCCAGGTACACCTATGCCCGAACCCCCCCCCCCCCCCAATTACACCTATGCCTGGGTGGGTTAAGTTTTCGAGTTTAAAAACACTGTCTAATGTTAAAATTACTTAATGATTTCATGTATTTCGGCATTATTAATGGCTGAAAATGCGATTTTTGGCATAAAATGTTTTGGGGGAGGTTTGGGGGTCTAAAAAGGGGGCCCCAAAATTCCTGGGAAGGGCCCCCCAACCCAAATCCCCGTTACACCTATGGGTACTCCCCCCAAAATTTTCGACCCCCTTTGCCCCCCCCCCCCAAAATTTTCGACATCTCCTCCCCGAACTTTCGGCTACCGACACCCAAACCCCTCCGGCTCTTTTTGGAACCAAAAAGTTAAATTTTTTCTCAAGTTTTGACTTAAAACCGCGTACAAACGCCTAAAACTATTAAAACAAGCCTTGTTTTCACGGAAAAAGCGTTAAAATACAGAAAATTTTGCATTCCTGGGCCATGTTTGGATTTTCTGAGGTCCAAATTTTGGGGGTGGTGGTTCGGTGGGGTGGGGTATCATAGGGGTCGCGGCAGCGACCCCTATAATATGTGTGAAAAGTGGCTGGAGAGTGTAAAATAAGCTGCGCAGAAGCTGCGCAAAATCCTGCGCAGCCCCTGCGCAGATTTCATGCGCAAATTGTAGAGCACATCGAGTTTAGTATGTCTGTGAAGTTTCAGCCCCGTATCACTTACCGTTAAAAAGTTGCGCCCCGGACCGGTTATGGCGGCGATGTTTTTTTTTCGGTTTCTCCTATTTGATGGTTGTATTGTACATAATGTTCGCCGCTTTCACGTGATCTGCAGCGGTGGGCCAACCTAAGGGCATATGGGGTCTAGTAGTACCCTCTAAAGAATTTAAGAATCACAACTTTTTTTGCGCCGCAGCTGCGCCACAGCGCCGCAGTGGCGCCGCAAAGTCGGCTCATAGCGAAAAGTGACCATTTTTGTGGTCGTCGCTCAGGTCGAACGTTACGAGCTGGAGCTGATTTCTTTTTATATTCAGAAATTACATATATTGAACTAACTAACGGTCTAGGTTGCGTTTCTCTACCACTTCCCTAGCGACCACAGTGGCCCGTCAAAGATGGCGAAAATTCGAAAAATGAAAAATCGAAATTTCTCGCTATCTATTCAACTTTGAAAGCTCAAATCTTTTATACAATGGTTTTCTGGCACGGAGAATCGATTCCCGTAGGCAGTTTTACCGTCAGACCCACCCATTTTGCTGGGCTGGTTCCACTTTGCCGTCGGGAGGGTCAAGTCGGAAACCGCTTCCTGGAGGTCCATAGTAGGCTTTACCGGGCCTCTCAAAACTTTGCCTATAGGTGTTTTCTGGTGTGCCCAGCACATTCCCGGTATCCGTTTTGCCGTCCGACGTGTCTATATTGCTGGGCTGGTTCTACTTTGCCGTCGGGAGGGTCAAGTCGGAAACCGCTTCCTGGAGCCGATCCAATCAATGTTCTTAACCCGGGTTAACTCACTAACCCGGGTTAAAAATGGGTTACTAACCCAAATCCCATCCTATCAATACTTGGCTTAACCCGGGTTTGCTTAACCCGGGTTTCACATCGGGGTTAACAGGCTATTTTAGGGTTAGTGCTAACCCCGATCCTATCATTAAACCCGGGTTCAGAAATCGGGGTTAAAATTGGGTTAAACAGGCCTAAACTTAACCCTCCTCACCTAGGTGGGTTAAGTCCTTAACCCGGGTTAGTATTTTGGGGCTAGCTTAGCTGTGTTGATTTTCTTGAGTTTATTTTTATTTTTCTTTCTACACTTGCTTGTTTTCCATTTTTATTTTTATTTTTTCATTTTTATTTTGTTTTTGTTGAAATAGCATAAATTTTTATAACTGATTTTTAATTGAAGATTTAAGAATGTTGGCTGTAGCTGGTAGGGTAAACTTGGCATGTATGGACGATGTCGACCTCAGCCTACCTTTACGTGCTTTCCAACTTGGCTTGTATGAACACTGAATGTTTGTTGTATGGACGCTACTTGGCGTGTATGGACACAAAATTTGCATGTAAATCATAGGAGATTCCTCAGCTGTCCTGCTGAAATTCACCAAAATTCCACTTTGCTTGTATGGACGCTTTTAAGCTGCTTGAAACGTCCTATGAAATACACGCTAAATTAAGCGTCCATACAACAATAAATGAAAAGATTTCGCCATAAATAAAAGAAAAATTAATAGTTTTTCCTTAGCTCAATTTTATTCAGTAAAATTGGTACCAATGACTAGAGAAATTATCACACATTTCAGCAATATGAAATTCAGAATAGTTTAGTTTGTTGTTAAATTCGCGCAATCCTCTAAAATTAGACCAAAAAATTATTGAAAAATCAAGCAAAATGCGATCTTCATAAAAACCGGCAAATAGCGTGCGACAGAAACATCCTACACGGATGTAATTTAGTTGATTAGAACCATTTTGGTACGAGCTTTCCGACGGTGTTATCAATTTTTCAGTTGGCCCAATATTGAGTGCACTAGCTTATCAAAACCGACCCATCGTCCATACAAGATTATCGTCCATACATGCCAAGTTTACCCTACGTACTGAAGAAATGTCACAAATTCAAAACATTGTGAAACATTCGCTTTGAAACACCAATAACTGAAACGAACCAGAAACAATAACAATGTTAGAATATGAAAAGGCAATTTATAGCTTCATAGAAATTTTGGATGTCATCTCCTGAAAATGCGATGCATAATAAGAAATGAATGTTTCAATTTAGAAATGAATTTTTTAAAAATGTCAACAATCAACTAGGTACATACAACCAAGAGTACATAATGTACAACTAAACTAGTTAATGGCAATACACATTCATTAACATAGGGTCGGACCCTGGGAGGCTTGTTCTAAGAAAATTTTGACAGAGCTTGTACCTTGAATATATTTATGTATAACGTTAACGATAGCGAATTACAGATTCTATAGTTAGGTTCCCAAAAAAACCAGTTGACAATTTTTGCTCCAAACTTTTGCAGAGTGACGTGGGACAGCCCAACTAGGGTGCATCTGCATAGGGTCCGATGCATATGCCCACTTATAACCCCTAGCCTGCCTCCCTGGCAATCCTGAGTAATTACAAAGTTTTGGTGGCTTCGAACGATTCCCAAAAAAGCCAGCGTTAACAAATAAAAACCACCTTATTACTTCTGGCAGAGAAGAGGCAGGGCAAATCTAATATTACCTTTATATATAGCTCATAATTGGCAAAAACACGACCAAATTTTTCCAGCGAGGATTTACTATCCATGCTGGAGGGTTGCCACTTAGCAGATGTTTTCCACACAAAAATACCCCGGGTTCCTTTTTAGTTGCCCCGATTGCTGCGTTCCAGCTAAAGTTATCGCTTGCAAAAGTTGGAAAAAGTAGGCAAAATACAGATTGCGCATTAATTTTTACTATTTCTCCACAACGATGAGCGATTTCACAGTAGTTAAAAAACGGTTTCCAGCTATTTGATAGAGGTATCGAGAGATATGTTAACCGAAGTCTCCGGAAAAACCTACTTCAGCCTGCAAAAATACTGTAAAGTTTTACTCCTCTTAAAACCTAAAGAAATAATTTCGGAAAACGAATAATAGCTTCATTGTGTTCATTAAAAGAGAAAATTATTAGCTACATTTTGATATAACGATGACTTTCTAACTCCAAATAATGATTGAAAAATATGTAACTTACTTCAACCTGCAGAAATTCTAAAAAATTATACTCCTTTTAAAATCTAGTAAAATAATTTCGGAAAATGAAGACTAGTTTCATTGTATTCATTAAAAAGAGAAAAGTACTAGCTACATTTTTATATAAAGATAGCTTTCCAACTCCAAATAGTGATTGATTAATAAGGGTTCAAAGTTGATTACACTAAGAAGAATAAAGAATAAATTACACTAGAAAGAAAAAACAGGGTTAAGACAAACCCGGGTTTGCGTTAACCCAGGTTAGCGTAACCCAACCCCAAAAATGTTTGATTGGACTGGGTTAACCCTTGGGTTAACCCAACCCTGAAATTTTGGGGTTAACCCCAAAATGAAGCCTAACCCGGGTTAAGCTTAACCCCGTTTTGATAGGACCGGCCCCTGGAGGTCCATAGTAGGCTCTACCTGGCCTCTCAAAACTTAGTCCATAGGGGTTTTCTGGTGTGCCCAGCTCATTCCCGGTATCCGTTTTGCCGTCCGACGTGTCTATATTGCTGGGCTGGTTCTACTTTACCGTCGGGAGGGTCAAGTCGGAAACCGCTTCCTGGAGGTCCATATTAAGCTTTACCTGGCCTTTCAAAACTTTGTCTATAGGGGTTTTCTGGTGTGCCCAGCTCATTCCTGGTGTCCGTTTTGCCGTCTGACCCACCCATCTTGCTGTGCTGGTTCCACTTTGCCATCTCAGGGCTGCCGCGGTTCCTTTTTTCCTTTATTTTCCTTTTTTTCCCGAACTTATTTTGAAGCCTCCCGAACTTTTTGCAAATTTTGAATTTTCCAAAGATTATTTCTGAGCTTTGTTGAGATGTTTTGATGAACTTCAGAAGCCAGTGTCTAATTATCGTTTTGTTCTTTTTGTTATTTTTGTCAAATTGTTCGTTTAACCCTTCGTATAATTTTTTTACTAATCTGAGGGTTCTCTGGGGTGGATTGCCTAGTTGACCTAAGACTGGGACACAAGTGCAATTCATCTCCCGGGTTCCCTCCCACTTTTATTGGGTTATACCAAATCTTGTCTAAACTTTTTATCGTCATACATGTCGTCGGTGTGGGTTTCCGGAGGCTGTTGCCTAAGACTGGGCCGTTTCTGGGCACTCCCACCGGCATGCCAGTGCTACAGTTAGGGGCTTTTACTTTGTATTGTGTTATTTGAATTTCGTCTTTTGTTGTGTAGTTTTGTAGTTTGTCTTTCTGATTCTTTCATTTATTGCATACCTTAATTTTTCTTTTGTGTGTTTAGGTGATGCTTTGTCCTGTATTGTATCTGGATTCTCCCCCCTTCTGCGCCAGGCGTGCCTCCATGGTGGATGTCGCTGATGCCACTTGTCCTATGTTCCGGCGACTCTCCGGCTGGGTTTTGGGCCTTGTATGAACTATGTGTCTTGCTTGGTATGGCCCCGCTACCTGAGACATTGGGGTGAATACTGGCCTTTGTCATCTTTCAGGCCAGATAATTTTGGTGTTTGTGGGCCACCCTATTGGTGTGGCATGGTTGGTCTGTACTATTTCCCACTCCATTTCATTCTGCCTGTCCTGGCCTATGGGACTTTTACTGTACTGTTTCCATTTTTTACGCCCTGTTTACCCTTATCTTCTATTATATCATCTACTGGGCTTGGACTATATCTTGTGCTGTCTGTCCTGCATGACGCGCTCTGCGGGACACCCTTTTACGTTGCCCAGCTTTCCTTGCTTGATGCTGGTACTGTGGTGTTTGGACTCCCGGCCTCTTTACTGTTGGCCTGGACTATTTATGTGCTTTTCCGGCATGACTCGCTCTGCTGGATTACTCTGTTCATCTTACAGACCCATGCTTTGTACCAGTCTATCTACTGGTGGTTTAACTATTGTTTTGGCTGCTTGAGGTCTGTATTTGCCTTGTCATACTGTATAACTATATAGATTATTTGCCAATATTTCTGCCTCTGGTGTGAATCGTCAGGATGGGCCTATCTTATGCTTTGGTCCCCTGTTCTCCGGTTGGTGTGGGTATTTCTTTTGGCAGGTATCGGTCGGACATGTGGCACTAACTCTGCCATTTGTTGCTCTGCTTTCTATGAACGGTGTGTGTGTCTTTCTCGGATGATTGCTCCCAGCTTCTGCCATGGTTCCCGGCACGCCTCTGGACGTTTCCACCCCTCCCGTTGTCTGTCGTATATATTACTTGTTTGTGTTTATTGTGTCTATTTATATTCCTTGTTTTTTGTAATCTTTTCGAACTATTTTTCTTTAGTAGCTACGTTTTTGGGTTGTTTGTTGTATCACTATTTTTGCCATATTCTGCAGGTTCTTTACTTTTGTGCCTATAATTTTTGCCATACGTCGTTCTGTCTCCCATACTTTTGTTTGTTTCGCTACATTGTTAGTTTAATCTTTATGCAAAACATCCATGACGTGACCGTGATTGTTGTTTTCTATGTGCTTTATTTGTATGTGTGGTTTTCCTATTTTCTTAGGGTTAGCTTGTAGTTGGGGTATAATTGGGGGGAACGTGCAGTGAGTTGTGTCCCCGAAGTATTGTCTCTAGTCGTCGTGGTTCTAAGTCCGGAGGTTACTACAGGTGTACTTTTGTCACAATTGTTTACGTAGTTGTTTTGTTTTGAAAAGTTTGGTAGGTAGTTTTTCAGTTAGTATAGTTTGTTCGTTAGTTCGTTTGTAAGTCAGTTAGTTTGTTTCGTTTCGGTCACAGCCGACACAGTTTTACCCAGTCGCAGTTCGAAGAGTCATGCCGAGCTGACTGTGAGCCACGTAGTTCGTAGGCGGTGGGGATCGTTTGGCTCCACTTTTAATGTAGGTAGTTTCTTAACACCAAGTTTTACCACTAATAATACTAACAGACCTCAACACTAACATAACACAAGTTTACCATTGTCTAATCTCCTGTGTGACACCTGTTGTAATCGCCGCGCGGGGGGCCGGCGGCGGCAAAGAGGGGGTATTTTGTGGGATATTATCCATTGTATGAGTAAATTACACAGCGCAACAGCGCAGTAATGTGGCGCAGAAGCGCATTGTTCTCATAAAGTTAGCACAGCAGTGCGTCTAAATTATTGAATGTCCAAGAATTCAAATGTTTACTTATGCGTGAATGATAAAGCTAATTTCTTTTCTGGGCTAGCTACAGCAGTAGTTTTGCAACTATAAAAGGAAGCTTCGCGAAGAGTTTAGTTAGTTGTTAGTTGTCAGTTGAGTGGGCTTGGTTGGGGAGTAGCGTTCGAATCCGGTTGGGTAGGTTCCCGAAAGTTAGAGTTGGGCTCTCCAGTTCAATAATTTTATTGTCTTTATTCTTTTTGTCTTCGTGCGAATTGTTTGGAAATGGTTTCTCGTTGTTTCATGTGAAGTCTAGTTTTGTATCGAGTTCAGAGTAAAGTCACGTTATGGTTTTCTCATTTTCTAAGTAGTTTTAGGGCTCTCTTTTATATTCGAATTCTACCAGTCGCTCTATATTCTCCGAGAGATTCTACACCTAGGCATCACACACGGAGCACGAACCGAGCAATTGTTTATCATAAAGTATTCTTTTTACTAGGCAAGTTACATG